>WHUY01000250.1:0-25413 GCA_015179035.1 Tirmania nivea
AGGCCAGCACAGTCAGCAGCCATAGAAGGGTATTGGTTCCACCGTAGGTGTAGGTCTCTTACCTGAGCCATAATATATACCAGCTACTATTGTCTGAGCAATACATGAAGTATTCAAGGATAGGCTCTATAAAGATTTAATAGTCTATATTGACGATATTATTATCTTTACTGAGACCCATAAACAGCATGTTGCTACCCTCATGATAGTATTACAATGCTTACAGGATGAAGGATTCTTTCTGAAAATAAGCAAATATCAATTCTTTATAAATAAACTAGAAATCTTAGGTCATATTTTGGCTTCAGATAGGCTATATATTGATCCTATAAAGAGAACAACAATATTAACCTTTCCTACTCCTAAGAAGAAGAAAGACCTCTGAGGCTTTCTTGGAATCATTAATTATCTTAGTCGTTTTATTCCTGACTTGGCATTTTATGCAAGTACACTATCGGAATTACAAGGAGAGACTAAAAAATAGGAATGGATAGACATGCATAATGCAGCGTTTGAAAAACTAAAAGAACTCATGAATTCTCCTCATGTTTTAAAACCCTGGAATAATGTATCTACCAAACCCAAATATTTAATTTGTGATACTAGTGATATAGGTTTAGGATCATAGATTAGTCAAGGCCCCCTCACCCATATCAAACCATCATACTTCCACTCCAGAAAATTTAATCTAGTTCAATTAAACTATTTAACCTTTCAAAAAGAATTATTGGTAATCATTGACTCATTAAAATTTTTTGAAGTATAACTCAGAGGTCACAAGTTCACTATCCTTACAGATCACAAACCATTAGTCACCTTTCGCACTCAAAAGCCTATAAGCTAGAAACTCAGGCGATAGCAGGAAGTCCTTATAGAATTTGATTGCAAAATTCAGCATACAGCAGGAAAGGAGAACTTTATAGCGGATGCTTTATCAAGAAAGCATAAATACCCCGATGTTCCCACTACTGAAGATGATTATATTCCTACCAGCATCGATCCTCCTCCTCATCTTTATACCAACGCCTTAACTTCCTCTCCATACCCCCAAGCTTCATCATCTACAATGGTTTCTCGCGGAGCCATCAACTTTCAGCACGTCAATTGCGACTTCAACAAGTGCAATGGACGAGCTGTAGAGCTTCGGACACCACGCTTCTTGCCCCTACTATGAAGAAGAAGCCGAAGACGACTATGAGTACGAAGTACTCAGTTACAAGTCAGATGCCTCTGACGAAGAATCTCTCACATCTATCGATACCGAACTATTCAATGGGTACCAACCCAACAATACCGAAGAACCTAAGGTGGAACCCGTTCCACAAGAAGCAACCAAGGACGAAGAGAAGGAGCCCTTGACTCCTCCATCAACACCAACTCCCATCGACTATCACCCTCATCCATGCAAACTACCAGCAGCATAAGCGTATGCATTGGTCCGCGTGCCAAGATTTCTATTGTCCTGTACATGGCAGCTCTCACATGATGCGCAACCGCGCATTTGCAGTTGAGATCTGCGCCTATCTGTAATACCCTGGGATACGGCAGCCTCAATTATACCCTCACAAATCCAGTTCTTCAGAAGAATAAGGAATTCCTTAAGAACCATTTGGATAACCTCAATGTAGTCTAAGATTCTTACAAGGAAATAGCCGAATTGGTTTCTACTCCTCCTCCTACCAACTCTCGTAAAGAAGCACTCAACAACTACATAAGAGAAATCTACCGAAACGCACTAATCGCATCTCAATAGCTATGGAACCCCGCACCAATCCCTTCTGGAAGCAATAACAATGCCTTCCAGACCACAGCAGTTACTACTCGTTCCCAGAAGCGAGTAGCAGTCGATGATACTCCTATTATCATTTCCACCGAATCATCTCGATCCTCCAGACGCTGTTATGATTTCTACAAATGCCCAGGATATAACGCCACCACCTGTGAGAAGAAGAAACCCACAGTTGTCAATTTTAATTAGTGAATCGAACCAACTCTCGACAGGCTTATCAACGATAAGCATATTACCAATGGTTGGGAAGACAACAAGGACTTCTTTATCACTCAATGGTTGGATCTTGGAGACGGAATGAAGCAGCATACCAAGCGTGTATGAAGGTATGCCCCATCTGGAAGGATTACTATGATACCTCGGAACAGCGCAAGGATCATAGGATCAGAGATGGATTTTTGTATGTCAGGAACATACACGGACAATGGAGATTGGTCTTGCCCAGCACTTTCAATGTTGAAGGTAAGAACTATCTCGAGCTAGTAATCAATGAAGCACATGAAGCAACAGCTCATGGCGGAATTGAGAAAACCTATGAAATATCTTACTGACCGATACCAATACCAGTCCTTCTCTGAGTCGGTCAAGGAGTACATCAGAAGTTGCGATACTTGTCAACGGACAAAGTATTCCAACAAACCACCTCTCGGAATTGTCACTCCTTTACATGTACCAGAAAGACCATGGTCGGATATTTCGATGGATTTCCTTAAGTTAGCTCCTGTCTTCATCAAATGTTCTCTTTTGTATCTGAATATTCCTGCTGATGAAGAATATATTGTCTGTATTTCATACCTTTAGACGATTATCGATAGACAATCAAGATTTAAGTTTCTTATCCCTATTCCTGACAATTTCACAGTGGAACAATGTACTGCTTCTTTTGATATTCATATAGTCTCGATTATGGGATATTCTTTATGTATTGTTTTTGATCGCGACACTCTTTTTATATCATTACACTTCTAGGATTGGGCTAGGAAGAATGGAATCAAATTGGAACGGTCTACTGTGTATTACTCTCATATAGATGGACAATCTGAGATCATGAACAAGGAAATCTTGCAAGTAGTAAGAGGGTGTAAAGTCGAAGGATCTGACTGGCTATAAAAATTACTTGAAATTCAGTTGAAGCTGAACTCTAGATATAATACTACTAGAAAAAGTAGTCCCTTCACTACTTTACTAGGAATTAGCGCATATCAAGGAGCCTCCCTGCTACCTTGTCCTATCAATGCATTTGTACTGGTAAATGAACGTCACAACAACACTTCACAAGCACTCTATGACGCCAAGAAGACACAAGCGACACAAGCCAACAAACGTCATAAGACAGTTAAGTTCTCAGTTGGACAACAGGTCATGTTATCCTCGGAAAACATAAACGTACCAAACGTTTCACCCAAGTTAAAACCTCGATGGCTAGGCCCTTTCTCGATCATATCTGCTAATCATGCTCGAAATAATTATAGTCTGGACTTATCCCCTCAACCTGACCTCAATCTCATATATGATACCTTTCATATTTCAAAACTCAAACCATATTATCAAAACGATCATACTCAGTTCCCTAACAGACGATCTCTGGAACCGGGACCAATTAAAGATGATCGATATGAAGTTGAAAAGGTATTAGAATTCAGAACGGCACCACGATCTGGTGAACGTCAATACAAGGTCAGATGGTTAGGATATACTCCAGAACATGATTCCTGGGTAAACGCCAAAGATATTACTACTGAAATCCTTCAGGATTTCTAGGTCAGAGGAAGTCTGGAAGACACCTTCAAGAGACGACATACCAAAAGAGGAAAACAAGGACCTCGGACAAGAGATGAAACTCGAGCTCTTATTCAATAAGAACGAGATCATATTATGAACGAATCCTCTAACGATAAATATATCAACACTAATGTACTTCAATTATCCCTTAAGATAAGACGCGTGGAAGCTAGGATTACTGAATAGAATTACTAATATAGTAAAATCCATTCAAATTAGGGAAGTATAATAAGAGATATTATTTCTTATTATTTTTTATCTCGTATTTTCTATATCTGTTATTACTCTATAACTGCTGAATCTAGTAGTTAGTTACTTAGTGGAACTGGCCGGCTCATGTACACTCTCGAGGATATAGCACAGCCCTAACATAGCCCCGTTCCTATGAGTCATGTATTTCCTATAACTCATGTTTCCTATGACTCATGTATTTCCTATGACTCATATTTCCTATGACTTATATTTTCTATGACTTATATAGCACTGCCCCGAGGCAAGTACTATATTCTATGTATTCTAAACTGTCAGATACATTGTTGAACAAGTATAAAAGGAGTACAAATTGCCCTTTGGAATCTTCTCCTTAGACTACTCAGACAGACAATAACCAACTATAGATTAGTTAGTTAGCAAACAATCTAAACGGAGATTACACCTATTAATTAATATTCCTGAGGGAACTCCTCACTTGACAACCACTACCCTTTTAAGGCAATCCTTCAGAAGAACCGGTATACACACACATCCATTCTAGTGGACATAGATTGTATAAATGGTACCGAATGACTACTGTCTAGTATCATTCATTACAAATCTCCACTTAGATTGATTGCTAACTAGCTGATCTGTAGTCGGTTGTTATCTATCTGAGTAGTCTATAGAGGAGATTCCAGAGGGGAATTCGTACTCCTTTTATACATGTTCAATAATATATCTGACAGTTCAGAATACATAGAATATAACATTTGCCGCGGGGCAGTGCTATATGAGTCATAGGAAATATGAGTCATAGGAAATACATAAGTTATAGGAAATATGAGTTATAGGAAATACATAAATCATAGGAAATATATGAGTTATAGGAATGGGACTATACCGGGGCTGTGCTACATCCTCGAGGATGTACATGAGACGGCCAGTTCTACTGAATAACTAACTACTAGATTTGGCAGTTATGGAATAATGATAAATATAGAAAATACGAGATAAGTAAAATAATAAGAAATAATATCTCTTATTATATGAGGATAACATGACCTATTATCCAACTGAGAACTTAACATCAGCAAAAATTATTTACTTGTTCCATATATTTCCGTTTCGTCCTGAATACTTAGATTTCTATAGTCTAGAATTTGATCCACCTGTCATTCTCTCGTTCGTCCATGAATCATCTATGGATCGCATGACTCACCATGGACCCTTGAATCGATTAGGATCTTCCATAGACCTCTGAATCAATTGGGTTTATTCATAGCTTTTCTATATACCCTTGGACTCCTAAATTATCTTAGGTTTGTATATCCTCCGTGGTTCAATCGTGGCTTTATTTCTAGTGCTACTCATTTGCTCATCTACTTACCTGCACATCCATTACCCTGATACCTTCGATCACCTATATACTTCGTACTATTTCTTCATTTGTTGGAATATTTATTCATTCATGGCCTATTTATTCATTCATCCGATAATTCATTCGTTTGACTATTCATTCATCCGATATTCATCTATTCACTTGCCTAGCCTACGATTTAACCATCCGCATATAGATACTAACATCTATTTCCCCATCTATACATTTGCTACCTTTCTGTATATTTCTATATTCATTTGTTCCCATATCCCTATGACTAACAATATCCTCTACCTCTAAATCCTTTTATATACTCTTTCTTACATAAATATATATTCAAACAAAATCCTAGCCATGTAATCACTAAATTAATAGTATCCAGAATGTACAGGAACGAATAGTAATTCGACAAGACAACCTATGAACACATGGTACATACTCTGCGGTGCTAAGAATTTTGTCACTTGCAAACTATACTTCGTACGATACCAATGCTCATTATTCATCCTCCTCTATCGTTGTTAGATCCAAAGCATGCTACTGAGTTATAAGCCAATTCTCGTTGCTACTACCCTCTTCTAGTGACAAGTCTGGATCGTCTTCATTGTCACTGCCAGCTTCGTTATCACCTACATTATAGCTTTTCCAAGATTTAGAATTGGTTTCCTGTTGCTCCACTTCTTCGTCCTCTTCGTCTTCATCTTCAATGACTGCTCGATGAGATTTCCATTTGTTCGGGTGGATGGTGGTATCCATGATCTGCGAGTTGTTCAGGGGCATTGCAATACCAGGCCTACGTTGTGTACTCGACTTCAGTATTCTGCTCAGTGGTGATCTGAGCAGTGCCTGAGATAAATTGGGCATTCTTTATTGCAATCGAGTTGCACGTCTTGGTATACCTATTTATAATGAGGGCTTCCCCCTGGAAGATTGTTCAGCTTCTCGCACATACCCACCTGTCTTTTGATGTGTGTTATCTCGAAAATTGTCCACTTATGTCTGCGCCATTCCCTTGTTACCTGTCATTTCCGCTGCCTTTGGCCCCTGTACTACTGAAACTTTCTCTGTCCGTCGCTGTTTTGCTACCTGGCGTTCGGCCCGGGTTGTTGGCTATGATGCCATGGGTGGGGATGACAAGGTAGTGTATTCAACCTCAGTGTACCTCTTTCGTGCAACAGGTTGTTGATCCATTGGACGGTTTCGTATGTAGACAGGGTGAGACACTAGCGAACTTTCACCCTCTCACAACCTGCACGCAGTGACTTGTGCCTCTCTAGGACTATTCAGTTCATTTTCCATTCTACTTGGTAATAATGATCTGACTGGGCTGTTGTTTCTCGCAGCTGACAGAGCTTTGGGTAGTCCCAAATCTTCACAATCATCTTCAAAGTCATCGGTATAGCCAGTTGTGCGGACGGGATCATCACCCCTGAAATCGCAGCGCCTAGATATTTTATCCAGGCAAAAGGCCATAATCCTTTTAGCTCACTGTGTAGTCATGTTTGCCCATGTCCTTTCGAAGCGCTCATAGTGCCCTGGTATTCAGTACTCCCAGTTAGCCATTGTTTCTTACTTTGTACCTTTGTAGATAGTCGAATTAACTGAAACTAGTGATCATGGTATAGCCGGATAGTCATGTTTGTCCATGTCCCTTCTAAGCGCTCATGATGCCCTGGTATTCAGTGTTTCTGGTAAGCCATTTTCCTTCATTCATACCTTTGTAGATAGTCAAATCAAATAAAACTGGTGATCCCGGCATAGTTGACCCATTGCGGAGATTGTGTAGGGTACATAATAACGCAGTAGTAGTTAATGAAATGGTAACCCATGTTAATGGTTGAAAATACTTCCGTGTTAGCATATGTCTGTCTAAAGCATCCTCATGGTCAAAATACTACGTATAGATCATCTCAGTGATTGGTGTGCAGGTGAAATATACAAGCCGACTTTGGCACCCTTCCATAAGCGACTGACTACTTGGCTATAGGCCGGACTCTTTCTCCTTACATCAAGAAGTTCTGTGGCAGCGAAATGATCGTTGTCTTAGTCGACGAGTTCTTGCATATGTTCTCTCACTGCAGTTGAATTCTCCATCTTCAGATCATGCAAGTGATCGATATTTTTACGATATACGCTAACCAGATAACCACAAGCTGCAATTACCCATCTTTTCAACTAATGAATTGATGGTTATTCAATTGTTTTGCAATCATATAGGGAAATAATGGGAGCTCACTATTTCTCTTGCTAGTTTATTTTCCAGGTTTCCCATCGCAGGCAATGGTATCTCCACATTTGTCCGTTTGTCATGATAACCTATAGCTTTCATTCATGCCCAGTCCACCATCTGCTCGGCTTCGTTTCACGTAGGCCATAGTTTCCTCGTGAGGGTGTATGCTTGAATATATAGTTTTGTTATCCCGATATACTATTGAATTATCCTAGGCAAGTTTGTCACTGAACTTGACTGCCTATCGTAATCATATTCGGCATTCAGACTTTCAGGGGAGGAATTTGGCACGTCAGTTCGTGGCCTTGGTACTGTAGCACTTCTATGGTCTTAATATTCTTAGATGAACCTATCCACTTGAGAGCTCCCTAGTAGCCAGTTTTCATCGTCAGACGTATGCTAGTTGATACTTGAACCCCTCCCTGAGCGTTCCGAGTTATGATTTGGGTTTCGTTCCTATTGCACCTCATGTCAGATATTTCCTATTCCACCGTTCGTTTATGGCTAACTTACCCCTATTTGCAATAGATCCAGATGCTGAATCAGCCTATCTTCATATCTCGATTGCCTTATACTTGTTAGTGCTAGTGTACCTCGGTGGGTCCGGGGGCATGGGTTCGAATATGTTGACAGCTGTGAGCTGCTATCGAAGCTTGACCTAGATGACATCAGTATAGTATTACTAGTGAGTTTCCAAACGTGTATAGAAGAATATCTATATAAACAATTCTAAGATGGATGTGATTACGAGTAATTTTCGACGAGAAAGATGTTTGGGGACGTATTGAATATGAAACTTATTACATATAAAATATACACATTACTCCCGACACACAATAAAACCAACCTCCATCCACCCCAATATAAACTACCTTACCAATATCTCTGAAATATATTTCTCTGCAATCCCAATCCTTTGAATATCCGTACCCAATAAATGATTTATGAAATACCGCAGTACTATAGTTTGGTTCAGCCACTAGGCTTAATAATTAGGTTTCCACCAATAAAGTTCATCCCCTCCAAACATTCACTTACTGACAACATTTAGCCCCGATTCTCCTCAATTGCCTTCTCGTCAAGTACATGACTTTGGATCCGACGAAGTATGATTTTTGCTCCTCTACTGCCGATTTCCTTTACCACTCTATTCATTAATTCCCCCTCATTCACATTAAATACTTATAGCTTGTTCATTCTCCTTTAGTCATAATTAAAGAATTGCCCGAGTATATATACTTTGTATTGTTCGAGCTATAGTTGCTAGACGAAAATGCAGGTCGACACCTTTGAAAAATCCCACCCTTACCATGCGGCTTGGTACATCGTCACCAGGATGCTGCTGCCCTCACTCTCCCTTACGTTCTTTCTTCAATCTATATACACGATGTAGTGATCCCACAAACTCATGCTATGATCCATTACCCACACTTTATATGGTTTCATACCACTCGTCAAGCCGGTGATCGCCTGCTTGCCCCTAATCAGCTGTCATACTAGTTCGTCAGGGTAGAATGTCACTAACCAGTTTCAACCAGTGTGCCTACATATAGAGATTGACAAAATATATACCGACCTATCATAGGAGGTCATCATCTTCAGAGTCACTTACAAGTGCTTCTCCAGCTTCCTCATTACACTATTTGACTCCCCCAATAAGCTTGTCCACACAAAAGGCAGGTACCGGTCCAATCCCCCACATATCCAATTGATCCCTTGTTCCGGAAAAATCTTGATCTACTATCTCCCCATTAAGATCTAATGATGTATCCATCAGCCCTGCATTAATGGACAAATTACTATAGAGCCAGACCCATTTCGGAATTGAACCTATTATGAACCTTAATCCCTCCTATCCAGCATCGAGTCGAGCTGCATCTTTCAGTACAACAGATGAAATTTCCAGTTGACCGATATCATACCTGGCTCGCGATAGGAAAGACTTTGTACTAGCATCTATAGTATGCTCATTTGTATATATCCAATTTGCGAGCTTGCTGGTCAAAGTTTTGAAGCCTTTACCTCCCGTCTTTACCTTATTAATAAAGCCATTCACAACCCCCAACCCATTCTCTGCCTGCCAGTCTTCTCTATCCCACTGTGTCACGAGTCTGGCTATGTTAATGAAGTCCCGCACACCTCTGATGAATAGTGTTGTGGAGACAAAGAGTTGAAATCCAGCTTTAATCCCCAGTATCATAGTCTCCGAGATTATCACATTGTTTCGGAGGTAACTGTATGCATTCAAGTAGATGCAAAATCCGAACTCAATTCTACAAATGTACTCCCAGCATTCGGGAGATAACTGGTCAAGGTTTGCCCGAACTAGGCAGATGTATATCTTACCCAGTTTCCAATCATTGATCTGTTGGATGAAGTTTTGCACAGCTGAATCCGAAACTGCAACAATGTTTACAAGTTTATTTAACTGTTCGACTAGGTACCTTTGCTGTGTGAATGGGGTACTCCGGTTGCTAAACGAGAGATTAGTATGTAAATTCATAATAAGCTAATATGGGTATAGATCTATATATAACAACCATTATTGGTCTCTTTTGCCAGAGTTCACATTTTATCCCAGCAGCCTTCATGTAATTCTTCCCCTGCCCAAAAAACCATACCAATACCAAGATGACTTCAAGCTAATATGGGGGTGGTTAGCTATATAAAATTTATCAAGATTCCACAAATGCATGTGTTAATCACCTCTCCAAAGCCAATCGGATATGATATCAAGGTTCCCTTATGACCACTATTGTATGCTTATAATACCCACGACGTTGCACTTAACCTCTCGTTATTGGTTAGTATGCTAGGTGGAAGCTTATCAAACAACTTTCCGGCATCCAATTGAATTTTCCCTTACAATGAACCATTCCCTAATATTTCCATAACTTGCTCTTGTACTGCCATGGAATAATCATCATCTAATGACCCAGTGAAGTTGCTAAATCCCAAATCATCCACAAATGCCTCATCACATCCTAGTACATATTGCAAGTCATCATCATAGTTATTAAATATAGTTACGCCAATCCTAATCTCTACCTTGCCACCACTGAAAAGCTTATCCCACTCAGTTAGTGCAGAAGGTGCTTTACTGCGAACATTCGTTGCACTGACCGATAAGGGACGATGTGTGGGTTTCGTTTGTACAGCCATCTTTGTCCTAGCTGGCCGTTGCGGGGGTAATGGTGATGATGATAGTGATGATGATGATGAAGATGCTGATGTAGATGCTGATGCCCGTGATGGTACGAGTGTGGCTACGAGTGATAGTGCTGGTGTAGGTGCGAGTACTGTTGCGAGTGCTGGTACTCATGTTCGGGACTTTCCCTTCAGTTTGGTAGGGTAGGCAGGTTCTAGTAACAACTGTTCCTCATCCGTTTCTGCCAATATTTCTTCTGAAATAGCCTTCTTGTTCTTTTTCGCAGGGGAGGCATATATTGATGTAAGCTTCTTTTGTTTGGGCTTGACCCTAGTCGGAGGTGCTGTTTTATTTTCTGTCTCTTGCTCTTCACTTCTAGATTCCTGTCGGTTCACCAGCTCCAACCACTTACATTCCTGCGGGTTAATCCTAATTTAGTAACCATTCACCTAAGAAATAATGTATGCTAACTGACTACAATAATGATTTTTGGGACTACCTGAGTCCTGAATCTTGCTATGAGGGACTTCCATTCAGTATTGTTATAGATAGTTTCGGAGCCATGTCTGTTGCAGGTATACCATTCCATGTCGAGCCAAACTCCATCTACATTTTGGGGAACGTGGTCTGAAGTAACGAGCTATTGACACAATTTAGACCATGAGTTCACATTGCTAACTCGCACGTGTATTCCTTTTCGCTTGATCTCTAGTTGACATGTTTTTGACCATGGTTTTATGACTATTGTCACTTGTTCTCCAGGATGGTCATCCGTTGAAACATCTCTTGCTATTCCTGACTCTTATTAGTTTCACATTGCCACGCAAATGATAATATATATAAACTTTGTATGCATCTCTGCACCTTTGACATACTTCTCGTTGCCATACCTTTCTTTGGTAGGGTCGGCCCCACCATGTTACAAACCCGACCTTGTTAATCTCCGGCCCCTGTTGCATATCGGTAACCTGTATACTTGCTGGCATAAGCATACTAGCCAAGACCCGATTCCCTGGAACTAATGCTCATTGATCATTCTCGCACTCGATCCCTGTTCTGGACTAGTTCGGCTACCGACCGTATCCCGGAAGTCTAAACTAAGTACTCGCTTAACTAGGGAATCGACTAAAATAGTCTAGTCGGATCCCCTCACTTCCCTTGAACTGCAAGAGTCATGCTAGTACTGGCACGACTCTCAAATAAGAAATCGATCCTCTTGCACTACCCTTATTCACTGTTTTCCTATGCCCCTTCTCATTAGTATTGAAGAATTTGCACTCCGGGAACCTTATTAGTGCGCCTCTTGAGTATGGCTTGTGTGTCCTTCTATTATGACTCGAATTGGGATACTTTGATAGTCGTGCCAGCCAGTGGCATGACTCTCAAGAAGGAAACCGAATTGTCTATAAAAAGGGCTGATTTCTGCTATGTATTTCCTTCTTCATGCAACAACTTGTTCTCCTCCTTATACCTAGAAATAATATCCCGTTCACCCTCTACTTGAATGTAGTCTAGACTACCCCGCTCCTCCGTTCCTTGTCGACTCAGGTTTCGCCCGAGTCTCCCACTACCTCGATCACATACGTAATACCCCTACGAGTGCGACGCCTATGTAACCACTCACTAGAGTGCCGGATAAAACACTTCACTTATGTCACAGGTGATTTTCCGAGAATGATTCGTAACACTTTGTTGCATGACCTATAGTCTCCACTACACACTATGGTATCTTCCGCTCAGATAGCTCTACCTTCCGAACATGACGAATAGCGAACTCTAGCAAGTACTCTTCGGAATGCCCTTTCTCCACCTCCCTCTATTTTCTCTACTATACTTCTGGGGACCCCGACATCCTTTTATTTACCCATCCATGAAGCCTTTAGAGCTGGAATACGCTCCGGTTATGGAATATAGACTATCTTCAATATTCCCACAACCAACACCTCAACAACAGCAGAATGCTGTTGGACCTACTACAATAGGGGATATGAGTATGAAGTAACCGCTCCTAGCTTGACTACACAGATAGCCACTCCAATGCAATCCTCTTCTCGTGCTCCCAAGCTCCATGAACCAAAGAACTTTGATAGTACCAGGTCTAAGTTCACCAGATTCATGACTAAGCTAGCGCTAGTCTTTTCCTCCGACCCTATACGCTACGCTAACGATGCAGCAAAAATCGCCTACACAGCCTCCTACTTGACAGGCTTCACTACAGACTGGTTTGAACCACAGCTCGACCGGACCCGAGGAACTATCGACTTCGACACCTATAACGAATTTGCAACAGCATTGAAAAATGCCTATGACAATTCGGATGCAAAAGCTACAGCAGAGTGAAAGCTCCTTACTCTTAAGTAAGGAGGCAAAGACTGCTCTGCTTATCATGCCGAATTTGCCACTTATGCTGCAATTCTCAACCTAGACTACCGAACGAAAATTTTATTCTTCACTAATGGAGCTAATCACAGCCTCAGGACAGCTCTCTCTTATCAAGCCTCTCCTCCTGAAGATTTTGATGAATTCGTCCGACTTTGTATTAAGTTGGATAACCATGCCAAACTACTCCAATCACGAGACTCTCCCAAGACCACAGGATCTAGACAACAATCCTCTGTATCAAAACCGGCCCCTTCAACCTCCACTGGAACCACTCCTAGACCTATGGACCTTTCCATTTCTCACAAACATGGCCCCCTTACGGAAGAAATCCATAAATACCGACGAGATAACAAACTCTACATATATTGCGGAAGACCAGATCATTGGGCCACCGATTGCCCTATTTCTGCAAAAAGCAAGAAGCTAGCCACTGCTAGTACTACTCCTCCACCAGATATTGTAACTTCCGGCCCCTAGGGCCTTTTTAAGGTGCCAAAAAACTAGTGCCCTCTTCAAATAACGATGGCAGTTCGAAGAGCGCTAGGATGCTTCCTGGTGCCATCTCTCCTGATCTTGTTTCTTTTGTTAGTCTGAATTTATTTTCTACTCTAGAAGAGGTTCATCTCCAAGGAACCGGTTATGTTCTACCTATTGTTTCTCATAAGACTTGTCAATGACTTGCTCGACAACACTGCCTTGCTTCTACTTTAATTGTTTCCACAATTTCTGTTATTCATGACTTGGGATCCGAAGATCCACTTACCTTGCCTTGCCTGGTTAATGAAAACCATTCAGCCACTTACATAGTAGACTCGGGAGCAAGCTCCCAGTTTATCGACCTTGACTTTGTCTTAAATATGAACTTGCTTTTGGACTTGAAGCCGAAATCTGAGGATCTTGTACTTGCTAATAGTAAATGCTCTCTAGTGGGGCAAATCACCCACACCTGTACTCTAAAACTCATGATCGACCAGCATCTGGAGGTTCTGACCTTTCACGTCACTAAACTAGCCGGTTGGAACCTGATTGTTAAGAAACCATGGCTCTGACTTCACAATCCCTCGATCGACTGGACTTGCAATACCATCGCCTTTGCCTCAGGGTATTACCACGCTCATAGCCTGCCTACTCGAACACCGACCCACCGAGAACCTCCCAGAAACACCCTGAACCCCGTCCAAATCTCGGTTATCTCCCGAGCTGCCTTTCGAGTAGCTATCAAAGACCCAGAGTTTCGGTTATGCATTGCTGCAATTTACGCATCTCCAGAAGACGACGATGATAATGACCCAGAACTAGCTACCAAACTTGTCCCTCCCGAACACTATGACTATCTGAACCTTTTCTCTGAAAAAGAAGCTCGAATTTTACCCCCTCACCGATATGTCGACCATGCAATTCCACTTCAAGAAGGAGCCAAACCTCTATTTGGACAAATGTATTTTATGTCAGATGCCGAATTAAAGGAGGTCAAGGAATGGATTAATAAGAATCTCTCCAAATCCTTTATCTGAGCCAGTTCTTTTTCTATAGTGTCTCATATCCTCTTTGTCAAGAAAAAAGACGGTTTCCTCCATCTTTATGTCGATTACTGGGCCCTCAATGATATTACAATTAAGGACCGAAACCCCCTACTACGAATTGAAGAAACCCTTCACTAAATTCGTAGCTGCAAATACTTCACCTGTCTCGACCTCCGAGCCTGCTTTAACCAGATCCGGATCAGGGAAGGTGACGAATGGAAGACCGCTTTCAGAACCCGCTATGGAATCTTTGAATTCCTCATTATACCTTTCAGATTAACTAATGCCCCAGCTATGGCCCAAAGGTTTATGAACGACACACTCCGAGAATACTTTGATGTCTTTTGTGTTTGCTATATAGACAATATCCTAATCTACTCAAAATCCTTAAAAGAGCACAAGGAACAGGTACGGAAAGTCCTACAAAAGTTGAAAGAGGCTGGACTATTCATCAAACCAGAGAAATGTGAATTCTCCATCAATAAAACCATATTCCTTAGTTTTATTATCTCCGAACAAGGCCTAGAAATGGACCCCGAGAAAGTCAACACCATTCTCAACTGGGAAACCCCGAAATCAGTAAAGGACGTTTAGTGTTTCCTTGGATTTGCCAACTTCTACTGGCACTTTATTAATAAATACTCGCACCTCTGCCAACCCCTCTTTAACCTACTCCAAAAGGATGTCTCCTATGCTTGGGACACCGTATACGAAGAGGTTTTTAGCCTTCTCAAAAAGGCCTTTACCTCTGCCCCTGTCCTCCGACATTTTGACCCCGACCTTGAAACCCTCGTAGAAACCGATACTTCGGACTACGTTACTTCTGGGATACTCTCCCAGAAGCACCTAGAAAACGAGAAACTTGTACTTTACCCTGTTGCCTTTATCTCTGAAAAAATATCCCCCGCTGAATGTAACTACAGAATTGGGGATAAAGAACTCCTTGCAATTATCTTGGCCCTTGAGAAATGGCATATCTACCTTCACCAACTCCCACGCCCCTTCACCATTATTACCGACCACCACAATCTACAAACATTCACCTCCCAAGCTCTCCTTTCATAGTGACAAGCACGATGGGCACAAGAATTAGCTCAATATGACTTTAAGATTATCTTCCAGCCCGGTAGCCAGAACACAAAAGCCGATGCACTAACAAGATGATCTGGAGATCTTTCTGAAGAGGGGGATGAATGCGGTCGCCCAATGCAAGCCCTTATACCCCCTGAAAAATTCTCCCTTTCTGCAGCCTCAGTTGCAAATAATGAAGATATTCTCGCTGCCCTGAAATCTGACAAACTCGCTAAAGAAATTATTCTTGCTCTTGAGACAAAGGTCAAGAAACACTTCGTAGTCCCTTTATCCAAGTGCAAGATCTCTGATGGACTTATTCTCGTCAACGATCTTGTCTATATTCCCAACTCACTAGATATTTATCTCCGAATCCTTCGCAACTGTCATGATCACCCCGCTGCTGGACATTTTGGTCTCGCGGCAACCTATGAGCTTGTTTCATGGGACTACTGGTGGCCAAAAATGCGCCAAACTATCGCTCAATACATCCGAAACTGCGATACATGTGCCCGGATTAAGCCTGCTCGCTATGTCCCTTACGGCCTCCTAAAACCCCTGCAAGTCCCCTTTCGGAAATAGTCATCCGTTTCCCTTGACCTTGTCACAGGACTCCCTATCTCTAAAGGATTTGATACCTTACTCGTAGTAGATGATCGACTTTCCAAAATGGCTCACTATATTCCTACTACAACTGATGTCACTTCCAAACAGATTGCCAAGCTCTTCTTTGATAATATCTTCCAACTTCATGGAATTCCTGATTCAATCGTCTCCGACTGTGGTATCCAATTTGTCTCCAAATTCATTCGTTTCCTCACATCGCTTATTGGTATTCAGTAAAAGGTTTCTACTGCCTTCCACCCCCAAACTAATGGCCAAACTGAGAGAATCAATGCAATTGTGGAACAATATTTACGAGCCTACTATAATTACCAACATGATAACTGGTCTGAACTAATCACCATGGCCGAATTCTCGTACAACAACACCCTGTCTACTACCCTTAGCATCACGCCTTTTCAAGCTACGTATGGCGAGAACTGTCGCTATCAGATCAACCCGAACCCTGCAGTAGAACTCCCAGCACCCGCCGTCTTTAAGGAATATGCAGACCATCTTGCAGAACTCGATGCTCATCTCAGATCCGAAATGATCTAGGCCCAGGCAATCTACTCAGAACAAGCTAACAAGTCTCGCATTCCCCCACCTAAGCTGGACGTCGGCGATAAAGTATGGCTCCTCCGCTGGCATGTCAAGACAACACGCCCCTCGACTAAGTTGGATTTCAAGAAACTCGGTAAGTTTCGAATCATCCAGAAGATCTCGTCTTATGCTTATAAGCTTGATCTCCTTGCCTCGATAAAAATCCACCCTGTTTTCTATGTCTCACTCCTTGAACCCGCCTCCACAGACCCCCTACCTGGCCAAACTCAGCCACCCCCACCCCCTATCATCATCGAAGATGAACTTGAGTGGGAAGTCGACAAAATAGTCGACACACGCTTCCAAGGTCGATCCCTTGAATATCTCACCTGATGGGTAGGTTACAATGAACTTACCTGGGAACCCGCTACCTTGTTTTTGAACGCACTTAGCACTGTGAAAAAGTTTCACGCTTCATACTCCTCAAAACCCTGACCTCGAACTCTACCAAGATAAGTAGAACCAAACACCTCGACCATGACTCATAGGAGCTTATCCTCAGAGAGGAGGCTACTGTTACAAACTCGACCTTGTCAATCCCCGGCCCCTATCACATATTGGCAACCTACATACTTGCCGGCATGAGCATACTAGCCAAGACCCGATTCCCTGGAACCGACGCTCGTCGATCATTCTCGCACCCGATCCTTGTTCTAGACTAGTTTGGCTACCAACCACATCCTGGAAGTCCAAACTAAGTACTCGCTTAACTAGGGAATTGACTAGAATAGTCTAGTCAGATACCCTCACTTCTCTTGAACCGCGAGAGTCGTGCCAGTACTAGCATGACTCTCAAATAAGAAATCGATCCTCTTGCACTACCCTTATTCACTATTTTCCTATGCCCCTTCTCATTAGTGTTGAAGAATTTGTACTCCGGGAACCTTATTAGTACGCCTCTCGAGTATTGCTTATACATCCTTTCATTATGACTCGAATTGGGATACTTTGATAGTCATACCAGCTAGTGGCATGACTCTCAAGAAGGAAACTGAATTGTCTATAAAAAGGGCTGATTTCTGTTATGTATTTACTTCTTTACGCAACAACTTGTTCTCCTCCTTGTACCTAGAAATAATATCCCGTTCACCCTCTACTTGAGTGTAGTCCAGACTACCCCACTCTTCCATTCCTTGTCGACTCAGGTTTCACCCGAGTCTCCTGCTACCTCGATCATACACGTAATACCCCTACGAGTACGATACCTGTATAACCACTCACTAGAGTGCCAGATAAAACACTTCACCTATATTGCAGGTGATTCTCCGAGAACGATTCATAACACACCGTTACATACGATCCACTTCTAACCATTCGTAATAAGTCGTCCTACTCTTCTTTCATCCAAAATTTGAGGTGCCAAAACTTTGCCCTCTGTTTTAGATGTTAGTATGTGACTGAAACTGCATCCCACCCAATATCTGGATTAGCCTCCAAATATCTCTGCATTCGAGCTATTAGTTCCGCAACTGGACCACTAGCTGTCAGGAGTTCTTCCGTGTAAGACTTGAACAGTTTTGGTCTCCTCTGAGGACCATCGAATAGTTACTTATCCCAAAAGTATATCCAACAGAGAGTGTCACAATTGAACCTAGTCCAATCGTCTCCGTCATCAAAACCAAAAATGTCTTGTAGTTCTCCATCTTTCGCTTGGACGGCTGGCATGATAACTTGGCTTACCTACAAGAGTTAGCCCAGGAACCCAAACAAGCATCACTCAATACGCACCTGGACCAAATCTTACCTTATAGGAGTAGAAGAACGAGGGTGAGAGTAGTAAGAATGACGACAGTGGGACAAGGGTGGGAAATTGTAACTGAGGTGTCCACCATTGGCCTTATATATTGAAACCCAATCCAATGATATTTATAATCCATCCCATTTCTATATCAAATATGGGAAATTTTTTGAACAAAGAAAATTCAAATCTCATAGCTGTAACCTGAAAGCTTGTCGTATTGTGCAAACAGTCAATGCAGTTAGAACCATTAGCGTACCATTACTGTAACCAGACTACTTCACTGTAGAACTATTAGAGTGAACAAACTTAAGTTATCACCCGAATTTCCAATACTACTTTTTAATTGCTGATTCTGGAATAGAAACAATCTGCATAAATTACCTGAATAGGTTAGAAAACTAAGCCAAAGCTGCCAACCCACAGTATTGTTGCAACTGCAAATGGCATAGCTCCCAAGTCATATCTTTAGTCTATCGCATGTCTAGTAACTGAGGTAAGAACTGAGCCAATGGCTGCACTAAGCCAAGAAACAAACCTGAGCGAAATAGAATAGCCATGTCTCCGCAGTAGGCATGAAATTTTTAAGCGCTTCCTAGCTGCTGCAATACGGAAACCAGGATGCATGCGGCCAACTTTCCATATGATCATTGTATTATATGATAAATGACACTAGCATAATGATTTACATTAGTCTCATGCCACATGTGCTTTCGATAGATTTTGATGGATATATTCTAGTCTTAAGGAAATCTGTATCGCAGAATGAAGCAGTAGAAATGGAACTTGATTAGAAGGAATCGTGCATATTATTTATATTTTTCGTTTGATTTTTTTTACATGTTTTGGTTTTAGTACAAAGATTTTTAACTATGAACCATTGTTTATGGCTAGCTGCATTTGGCCTCGTTTAAAGGTGAATAAGAAGTGGGGTACGTAGTCTGGTTACACAAAGTTGAGTTCGTTAGACATCAGAACCTAGAATACCTAGTCTGGTTAGTACAACGACCTCTCAAGTAGACACAAAAAAAAACACCTCGCACCAACCTACCTGATTGATTACTACTGTATCATATTGCCACGATGTTAACTACTACTACTCCAAGACTGATAACGATTGCAGCTGCAGAACTATAGGAAAGGTTCCAGCAAATGATGATAAAGGAGAGCTGTAATAAGAGATGTTATTTCTTATTATTTTTTATCTCGTATTTTCTATATCTGTTATTACTCCATAACTGCTGAATCTAGTAGTTAGTTACTCAGTTATTACAAACCTAACCTTGTCAATCTCCGGCCCCTGTCGTATATCGGCAACCTGTATACTTGCCGGTATAAGCACACTAGCCAAGACCCAATTCCCTGGAACTGACACTCGTCGATCATTCTCACACTCGATCCCTGTTCTGGACTAGTTCGGCTACTGACCGCATCCCGGAAGTCCAAACTAAGTACTCACTTAACTAGGGAATCAACTAGAATAGTCTAGTCGGATACCCTCACTTCCCTTGAACCACGAGAGTCATGCCAGTACTGGCACGACTTTCAAATAAGAAATCGATCCTCTTGTACTACCCTTATTCACTGTTTTCCTATGCCCCTTCTCATTAGTGTTGAAGAATTTGCACTCCGGGAACCTTATTAGTACGCCTCTCAAGTATTGCTTGCGTGTCCTTCCGTTATGACTCGAATTGGGATACTTTGACAGTCATGCCAGCCAGTGGCATGACTCTCAAGAAGGAAACCGAATTGTCTATAAAAAGAGCTGATTTCTACTATGTATTTCCTTCTTCACGCAATAACTTGTTCTCCTCTTTATACTTAGAAATAATATCCCGTTCACCCCCTACTTGAGTATAGTCCAGACTACCCCACTCCTCCGTTCCTTGTCGACTCAGGTTTCGTCCAAGTCTCCCGCTACCTTGACCACATACGTAATACCCCTACGAGTATGACGCCTATATAACCGCTCACTAGAGTGCTGGATAAAACACTTCACCCGTATCGCAGGTGATTCTCCGAGAACGATTCATAACACTTTGTTACATGACCTATAGTCTCCACTACACACCATGGCATCTTCCGCTCAGACAGCTCTACCTTCCGAAGATGACAAATGATGAACTCTAGTAGGTACCCTTTGGAATACCTTTCCTCTATCTCCCTCTGTTTTCCCTATTATCCCTCCGGGGACCTCGACATCCCTTTATTCATCCATTTATGAAGCCTTTGGAGCAAGAATATGTTCCGGTCGTAGAATACTGACTATCTTCAATATTCCCACAACCAACACCTCAACAATAGCAAAATGCTGTTGGGCCTATTACAATAGGGGATACGAGTATGGAGTAACCACCCCTAGCTTGACTCCACAGATGGCCACTCTAACGCAATCCTCTTCTTATGCTCCTAAGCTCTATGAACCAGAGAACTTTGACAGTACCAGGTCTAAGTTCACCAGATTCATGACCAAGCTAGTGCTAGTTTTTTCCTCCGACCCTGTATGCTACGCTAACGATGCAGCAAAAATCGCCTACATAGCCTCCTACTTGACAGGCTCTATTGCAGACTGGTTCGAACCACACCTCGACCGGACCCAAAGAACTATCGACTTCGACACCTATAACGAATTTGCAACAGCATTGAAAAATGCCTATGATAATCCGGATGCAAAAGCTACAGCAGAGCAAAAGCTCCTTGCTCTTAAGCAAGGAGGCAAAGACTGCTCCGCTTACCATGCCGAATTTGCCACTTATACTGCAATTCTCAACCTAGACTACCGAACGAAAATTTCGTTCTTCACTAACGGAGCTAATCATAGCCTCAAGACAGCTCTCTCTTACCAAACCTCTCCTCCTGAAGATTTTGATGAATTCATCCGACTTTGTATTAAGTTGGATAACCGTGCCAAACTGCTCCAATTACGAGACTCTCCCAAGACTACAGGATCCGGACAACAATCCTCTGCACCAAAACCGGCCCCTTTAACCTCCACTGGAACTGCTCCTGGACCTATGGACCTTTCTATTTCTCACAAACATGGCCCCTTTACAGAAGAAATCCGTAAATATCGACAAGATAATAAAACTCTGCATGTATTGCAGAGGACTGGGTCATTGAGCCACTGATTGCTCTATCTCTGCAAAAAGCAAGAAGCTAGCCACTGCTAGTACTACTTCTCCACCGGATATTGCAACTTCCAGCCCCTAGGCCCTTTTTGAGGTGTCAAAAAACTAGTGCCCTCTTCAAATAACGATGGTAGTTCGAAGAGCGCCAGGATGCTTCCTGGTGCCATCTCTCCTAATCTTATTTCTTTTGTTAGTCCGAATTCATTTTCTGCTCTAGAAGAGGTTTATCTCTAAGGAACTGGTTATGTTCTACCTATTATTTCTCGTAAGACTCGTCGACGACTTGCTCGACGACGCCGCCTTACTTCTGCTTTAATCGTTTCCACAATTTCTGTTACTCATGACTTAGGATCCGAGGATCCACTTACCTTGCCTTGCCTGGTTAATGAAAACCATTCAGCTACTTGCATAGTAGACTCGGGAGTAAGCTCCCAGTTTATCGACCTTGACTTTGCCTTGAACATGAACTTGCCTTCGAACTTGAAGCTGAAACCTGAGGATCTTGTACTTGCTGATGGTAAACGCTGCCTAGTGGGGCAAATCACCCACACCTGCACTCTAAAACTTATGATCGACTAGCATCTGGAGGTTCTGACCTTTCACGTTACTAAACTAGCCGGTTGGAACCTGATCGTTGGGAAACCATGGCTCCGACTTCACAATCCCTCAATCGACTAGACTTGCAATACCATCGCCTTTGCCTCAGGGTATTGCTACGCTCATTGCTTGCCTACTCGAACACCAACCCACCGAGAACCTCCCAGAAACACCCTGAACCCTCTCCGAATCTCGGTTATCTCCCGAGCTGCCTTTCGAGTAGCTATTAAAGACCTAGAGTCTTAGTTATGCATTGCTGCAATTTACGCATCTTCAGAAAACAATGATGATGATGACCCAGAACTAGCTACCAAACTTGTCCCTCCTGAATACCATGACTATCTGAACCTTTTCTCTGAAAAAGAAGCTCGAATTTTACTCCCTCACTGATATGTCGACTATGCAATTCCACTTTAAGAAGGAGCCAAACCTCCATTTGGATGAATGTATTCTATATCAGATGCCGCATTAAAAGAGTTTAGGGAATGGATTAATGAGAATCTCTTCAATTCCTTTATCCGAGCCAGTTCTTCTTCTGCAGCGTCTCTTATCCTCTTTGTCAAGAAAAAAGATGGTTCCCTCCATCTTTGTGTCGATTACTGGGCCCTCAACAATATTACAATCAAGGACTGAAACCCCCTACCACGAATTGAAGAAACCCTTCACCAAATTCGTGGCTGCAAATACTTCACCCATCTCGACCTCTAAGCCTGCTTCAACCAGATCCGGATCAGGGAAGATGACGAATGGAAGACCGCTTTGAGAACCCACTACGGACTCTTTGAATTCCTTATTATGCCTTTCGGATTAACTAATGCCCTAGCTATGGCCCAAAGGTTTATGAACAATACACTCTGAGAATACCTTGATATCTTTTGTATTTGCTATATAGACGATATCCTGATCTACTCAAAATCCTTGAAAGAGCATAAGGAATAGGTACAGAAAGTCCTACAAAAGCTGAAAGAGGCTGGACTATTTATCAAACCAGAGAAATATGAATTTTCTGTCAATAAAACCACATTCCTTGATTTTATTATCTCCGAACAAGGCCTAGAAATGGACCCCGAGAAAGTCAATGCTGTTCTCAACTGAGAAACCCCGAAATCAGTGAAGGACATTCAGTGTTTACTCGGAGTCACCAACTTCTACCGGCGCTTCATCAACAAATACTCGCACCTCTGCCAACCCCTCTTTAATCTGCTCCGAAAAGATGTCTCCTATGCTTGGGACACTACATGCGAGGAGGTTTTCAGCCTTCTTAAAAAGGCCTTTACCTCTGCCCCCATCCTTCGATATTTTGACCCCGACCTTGAAACCCTCGTAGAAACCGATGCTTCGGACTACATTACTTCTGAGATACTCTCCCAGAAGCACCTAGAAAACAAGAAACTCGTACTTCACCCTGTTGCCTTTATCTCTCAAAAAATGTCCCCTGCTGAATATAACTACGGAATTGGGGATAATAAACTCCTCGCAATTATCTTGGCTCTTGGGAAATGGCATATCTACCTTCACCAACTCCTACGCCCTTTCACCATCATTACTGACCACTACAATCTACAAACATTCACCTCCAAAGCTCTTCTTTCATGGCGACAAGCACGATGGGTACAAGAATTAGCCCAATATGACTTTAAAATTATCTTTCAGCCTGGTAGCCAGAATACAAAAGCCGATGCACTAATAAGACGATCTGGAGATCTCCCTGAAGAGGGAGATGAACGCGGTCGCCCAATACAAGCCCTTATACCCCCTGAAAAATTCTCCCTTTCTGCAGCCTCGGTTGCAAATAATGAGGATATTCTCGCTACCCTGAAATCTGACAAACTCGCTAAAGAAATTATTCTTGCTTTTGAGACAAAGGTCAAGAAACACTCCATAGTCCCTTTATCCAAGTGCAAGATCTCCGATAGACTTATCCTCGTCAATGATTTTGTCTATGTTCCCAACTCACTAGAGATTTATCTCCGAATCCTTCGTAACTGTCACGATCACCCCGCTGCTGGATATCCTGGTCTCGCAGCAACCTATGAGCTTGTTTCATAGGACTACTGGTGGCCAAAAATGCGCCAAGCTATCGCTGAATATGTCCGAAACTGCAATATATGTGCCTGGATTAAGCCTGCTCACGATACCCCTTACGGCCTCCTGAAACCCCTGTAAGTCCCCTTTCAGAAATGGTCATCCGTTTCCCTTGACTTTATCACAGGACTCCCTATCTCTAAAGGATTTGATGTCTTACTCGTAGTAGTTGATCGACTTTCCAAGATGGCTCACTATATTCCTACTACAACTGATGTCACTTCCAAACAGATTACCAAGCTCTTCTTTGACAATATCTTCTGACTTCATGGAATTCCTGATTGAATCATCTCCGACCGTGGAACCCAATTTGTCTCTGAATTCATTCGTTCCTTCACATCGCTTATTGGTATTCAGCAAAAGGTTTCTACCGCCTTCCACCCCCAAACTGATAGCCAAACTGAGAGAATCAATGCAATTGTAGAACAATATTTATGAGCTTACTGTAATTACCAACAAGATAACTGGTCTGAACTAATCACCATGGCCGAATTCTCATACAACAACACCCTGTCTACCACCCTTGGTATCACGCCCTTTCAAGGTATGTATGGCGAGAACCTTCGCTATCAGATCAACCCAACCCTACCGTAAACTCCCAGCACCTGCTGTCATTAAGAAATATATAGACCGTCTTGCAGAACTCGATGCTCATCTCAGATCTGAAATGATCTGGGCCCAGGCAACCTACTCAGAACAAGCTAACAAGTCTCGCATTCCTTTAGCTAAGCTGGACGTCGGTAATGAAGTATGGCTCCTCCGCTAGCATGTCAAGACAATATACCCCTCGACTAAGTTGGATTTCAAGAAACTCGGTAAGTTTCGAATTATCCAGAAGATCTCGTCTTATACTTATGAGCTTAATCTCCCTGCCTCAATGAAAATCCACCCTGTTGTCCACGTCTCGCTCCTTGAACCCGTCTCCACGGACCCTCTGCCTAGCCAAACTCAGCCACCCCCACCCCCTATTATCATCGAAGACAAACCCAAGTGGGAAGTTGACGAAATAGTCGACTCACACTTTCGAGGTCGATCCCTTGAATATCTCGCCTGATGGGTAGGTTACAACGAACTTACCTGGGAACCCACTACCTTGTTTTTGAATGTACTGAGCACTGTGAAAAAGTTCCACACTTCGTACCCCTCAAAACCCTAACCTAA
>WHUY01000251.1:0-25354 GCA_015179035.1 Tirmania nivea
TTTGCAACTGGGAGCATTTCTTAGAGAGGAACTAAGAAAACCAATAGTAGGACTTTTAAAACAGAAACATTGGCTTATAGAAAATTGGGATAAATTAATAGCCTTTATACTAAGTAGTACTCACTTACAAGAAATTTCTACTTTAGCAGAAGATTGGTTTAAGGTAATCCTAGGATTACCTAAAATGTTTGCTCGAACTCCAACAAAGGATAAAGGCAAAGATAAAGAGTCTACTCAGAAAAATACTGCATCAGTATAAGAAGCAGGAAGCTCCAAAACTCCTCCACCTCCTCCAGACGAAATATAGAAACCGGATGACAATGAAGAAGATGAAGATAATAATAGTAACAATGGAGAAAATGAAAATACTAGTCAATAATAATAACAACAATTTGGAGTACAAGGCGGACCAGATGACAATGATCCAAGTAATAGCTCTGACTCAGATGATAGTATCTTATTAGTAACTAATATACTCAAACCCAAAAGGACTTAGCGAGGAAAATCAGTAGAACATTAACAATAGGAATCTACTACTAGAATAATTTTGGCAAATAATCTCACTTCACCCAAGAAAATAAAAGGAATCAAAATTGATTTACCAGAGAAACTAGACGGTACTGATAAGAAATGGCGAGACTCACAATATTTTGACTCTTGAGCTATGGCAGTCCAATGCTTGTTGAAGATTAAAGGGATTGATTTAGAAAAAATCGAAGTATTAGAAATTCTAGGATTTTTACTTAAAGGAAGTGCACTCATAACCTATAATTAATATTTAAGAGATAAAGGGAAGAAGGAGAAATTTTTTGGCTTTATAATAGTACTCAGAGATTTTCTAATACCATCCACTAGTAAAGACATTTTATAGAAGTAATAGGAAACTGCCATACCTTACAAGGATGGACGATATATAGATATCAAATAATTCGTCAACTGGCTCACTAAAATATAGATTAAATTGATTGATACTAAGGGTAAACAATTAATATCAGAAGAAGTCAAAAGAAGGAAGTTTCTTAATCACCTACTTGGATACATGTCAGCAACATTAATCCTATTAATTAAAGATGAATAGACATATGACTAACTCATGCATTAAGCAGAGTCATATGAAGTGTCAAAGAAAGAAATTGCCCCACCGCACATACCAACTGGACCCCGCTGACAAAATCGAAAATTAACTAATCAAGACTGAAATCAATGAAGAGACTATAATCGATATGGATCAAACTACAATAATAGCAATAAACCCTCCTTCAAAACTAATCACGACAAATAAAAAGAATCTGATTGGGATATCATCACAAGAAAATTGGATAATAAGACAAGAATGCAATTGATAAGAGATAAGAAATGTTTATAGTGCTGAAACTCTAGACATTCTTACAAGGATTGTAGGAAGTGACAGAATAAGGTACCCTTGTGAACTGTAGCACAAGATCTCACTACAACTGCTGCATCAAAAGTCAACAAAGATAAAATCAAGGAATGACCCCTGTTGACATAATCAATTGACTACAATAAAGTTTATATTAGAGTGAACGACCAACTAGCTCTAGTATTGATAGATCTCCAAACTAAAGGAGGAGATTTGATCAACTCTGTATTTGTATACTTGTATGAAATACTGATAAAGAGTATTGAGAAAATATCTTTAAGTACAGCCATGAAAGGATCTAAGGCAACAATTAATAAGACATGTATAATTAAATTAGATTGGATAGGATATAGAAGAATATACCTTCTATGTAACACACCTCAATAACTGGGATATGATTCTTAGGGAACCTACATTTACCAAGGTTCATCCTATAATCCCTGTAGGTTAGGAACTAGTTACTATCCAGCCTGAAAATATAGCTCATTTTCCTTTGAAAATGTGGAAAAGTTCTAGAACCATCAAAAGTGGAATTAGAAGTGCATACTTAGAAGTAACTAATGAGACAGTTACAGACTACAGTGAACCAGATGGTTAGGATACTATTAGCAAAGCAGAAGATACTGATATAGAAGCAGATATTATAACTGCAGTCTCATCTATGCAAAAGTAATTTAATCTAATAATGGAATTTCCCAAATTATTTCCAAAAGAAATTCCACGGGACTTACTGTCTCTTAGAAAAGTTAACTACTATATCAAACCAACACCTAAAGCAATATAGATACCACGATAGAGACCATCAGGCCACCGATTCAGATAACAAATCCACAACAGAATTATCAGAAATAAGAAGACAGGAGGAATCTACCGAGTAGAAAATAACACTAATATAGTCATCATGTTCACCATCCCTAAAAGAAATAAACTAGAAGAAGCTAGATTCATCAACGACTGTCGAGACTACAATCTCGTAGTCGGACCAGACCATACACTACTACCTAATATTAATGAATTAATTGAACTAGTAGCGGCAAATCCTGTTTAGTCAAAGTTAGACCTAGTGGATGGATACCATAATATTAAAATTGATCCAGAATCAGAGAAATACTATACGTTCTTAACGCACTTAGGATATTATAGACGTAGAGTCATATAATAAGGAGACCATAATGTACTAGCTACTATGGTCCGAACAATATATGAAGTATTCAAAGATAGGCTCTATAAAGATTTAATAGTCTATATTGATAATATTATTATCTTTACTAAGACCTATGAATAGCATGTTGCTACTCTCATAATAGTATTATAATGTTTACAAGATAAAGGATTCTTTCTAAAAATAAGCAAATGTCAATTCTTGACAGACAGACTGGAAATCTTAGGTCATATGTTGGCTTCAGATGGACTACATATTGATCCTGTAAAGAGAACAACAATATTAACATTTCCTACTCTTAAGAAAAAGAAAGACCTTTGAGGCTTTCTTAGAATTATTAATTATCTTAGTCGTTTTATTCCTGGCTTGGTATCTTATACAAACACACTATCGGAATTATAAGGAGAGACTAAGAAATGGGAATAATCAGATACGTATAATACAATATTTAAAAAACTGAAAGAACTTATAAATTCTCTTCATATTTTAAAACCTTGGAATAATATATCTACTGAACCCAAATATTTAATTTATGATACTAGTAATATAGGTTTAGGATCATAGATTGGTCAGGGCCCCCTTACTTATATCAGACCATCATGCTTCTACTCCAGAAAATTTAATCCAGCTCAATTAAATTATCCAACCTTCCAAAAGGAATTATTGGCAATTATTGACTCATTAAAATTTTTTGAAGTGCAACTCAGAGATTATAAGTTCACTATCTTTACAGATCACAAACCATTGATTATCTTTCATACTCAGAAACCTGCAAGCTAGAAACTCAGATGATGGCAGGACCTTCTTATAGAATTTGACTGCGAAATTTAGCATATAGCAGAAATAGTTTGCACCACAGCTCGAGTCGAGGTGAGTTCTACTACTATTTTTCCTAATCGGTAGTCGACTCCTGCTAACGCCTATCCTTCAGAAGCTGACTCGCGCTGACTTACCGATTACTTGGTGATCTACCAACGCATTGCCAAG
This sequence comes from Tirmania nivea, assembly GCA_015179035.1. Lineage (NCBI taxonomy): Eukaryota > Fungi > Ascomycota > Pezizomycetes > Pezizales > Pezizaceae > Tirmania > Tirmania nivea. Next base: position 3,531 of record WHUY01000251.1, read on the forward strand.
TATTAGTTACCCATGTTTTCCTTTATTACGTCATATATTTTCTCTCTTTGTCATAGATTTCTCTTTTCTGTCATGGATCGTACTTCTGTTACGAATTGCTCTCTCTGTTACGGATTGCCCCACCTGTCACAAATTGCTTCACCTGTCACAGATCTCTTTTCTAGTTATAGATTGTCCACCACACTCTTAACCTAAGTGACTATTATTGTAACTTTGGCCCACAAAACCCACTTAGCCTACAATACCCCGCAACCCTTCCAAATCTTCGCATGCTTTCTTTCTTCCCTCTACCTACCCCAATACCGCCTTACCTTTATCTTGTTGTATCTAAATTCAATACCATGATCAGCTATCTGAAGCCACTGCAATCCCGCTGGCAAGAACAATAAGATAAGGTAGGCAATTTCTTTCCTTCCCGCCTCCATAACCTTCCCCTCTATGACTTTCACTTCTATAACTCTATCCCAATCCTGCCAGAGTGAAGACCACTCTTACCTTTATCTTGTTGAGTCTTCTACAACTTAATCTTCCGTTATCTAGTCTGGGTTTCTCATTGGCTTAGATTCGTTCATATTACTATCTCATCAATTTCTGCATACATCATTCTGGAAACTACTCCCACTCAACGAATTTGTTTACCCATCTCAATTCCATAAATATAAAAACTTAAACTAATCCAGAAATCTCTAATCAATATAAGCCCGAACACTAATCCCAACCTATCTATAAATAAAAACTAACTCCTTAAAACTCCAGTAATCAACATAAGCCTGAATACCAATCCGAACCTATCTATAAACAAAACTAACTCCTTAAAACTCCAGCCCTCCTATATACCACTTAAAACAAAGCAAACCTAACTAAACTCAAAAAGTACTCCCAATACAGAACAGAAATCTTCCCTATTAAATACCCAGACTTAAATTACATGATCCCTAGATACTCAAAATTAGCAAAGCCGCACTAATAATTACTACCAGCATGGCCACACATACTATCAACCTACCTACCATACCCTACCCACTTATACCTTGTAGTTCCTGAACTAAGTAGGTCGCAGTTTCTTCTGAAACCTACTTGCCATTGATAGTGTCACGTATATGGGTGATGATGCACGGCACTTTCCACTTCGATGTAGAGTGGAGGGGCATAGTGTTCCTGCTTGTTCGTGCAATAGACTTCATTGGAAAGAGTTAGATAAGCCTGTCATAGAATATTCCGTAAAACTATGGAATAGGCTCATATTCTTGAACACTGTGTCTGCCACGTCATCACTCCTACCCGCGTCCATGTCACAATTGGTATCTGAATCCGAGTCCGCCTCTCCCTATATAGCATCTAGAGATTATAGTACCATGCGGCAGAGGAAGTCTGAATCATATCTCAGCATCTGTTTCTCCAGCAATATTTTACCTTTATCCAGATCAGCTATGCCCTCTTCTACATGTGCTAGTGTAATTTGTACCTCTGGAGTTCCATATTTCGTATGTACGGTTTCCCAGGATTTGGTTAATATTAGCGCAGTTATTATCTAGTGACTCATTCTATTATATCGATAAGGCAAAATATCTCGAGCACTGCTGAATATTCACTTTACTTGTACTGATATGAGTGGAATACTCAATATATCCCTCACTATTCACGCCAGTGTAGGATATTCAGTAGCATGGACTTTCCACCATGAGAGGAGGCATTTCCTATTTAGTATTATTACCAGAATCACTAGGTATCTTTTAATCTCTGGTATATCCTCCGATTGGCCTATTGTACACTCTTGTAGTCGACGCATGATATAGGATTGTTCTCTATCATTGACTTGTCTATTCTGAACTGGGGGTTCTGGCATGTACTTGGCGTAGCTATGTTCAAAATAATCTTCGAACTGAACTCTAAGCATGGAAATTTATAAGAATTATATTATTCTGTGGTCTTGTGTCATGGAAAACATATGGGGCAAAATAGGGATACGCTGATTAAATTCATATATACTTGTAATACTCTGCGTAGGTAATAGAATCACTGTTGTGCTGCGCCCCACTAGGATTTTGGATGGTGACATTTCCCCAATCTGTGTATAAGGATAATTTCTTTGACGGATTAAGGATGGTAGTGAGGTTGTACATAAGAGATTATTTTTCAGTCCTCGAATAATACTTCTAGAAGATCTGCTGACAAGCTTTCGTCGCAGAGAGAAACCCTATAGCCCAAGTAGAATTAGCGAGAAGTTTGCATATACGTCTCCACTATTTTTCCATGTGATCAAAGATATCATTATAGATAAAGAACGTATTATATATGGTCGTATGCTGCCCTGTAGAGATAGTATAAGTATAATCTAATAAAGGTTTGAGGAAAATAGTAGCCTCCTAAACTTGAGTCCACTCTTCTTGACTTAACCACAACTTGGAGTACTTGTTCTCTATTATAGCTAGAGTGATCCATTACTCAATATAGTACTGGAGCCTTAATGCTCATATAAGTATCTCAAAGGTTGAGTTCTAGTAAGTTTTAACATCCTGGATGAGGCCTATGGGTGCTCGGGTGTTAGTTTGGAGTTCCTTGAATTGTGCTAGGTATTGTGGGCTAGCTACTATAGCCTTACAGATCTCTTGAACCTGGATAAATGCTAGTAACAAGATACTGTGATGCGTATTGGCCTTCCGTAATATGTTTGCCATTCCGTGACATGTTTGACATTCTATGACACATCCAATATTTTGTAACATGTCTGCCCTTTCATGATCCACCTATATTGAGCAGCCCAAAAGATGACTTACTTTATAAACAGATCATATGAATGTACTTAGGGCACAGTTCTACAGTGCTCTAATTGAAGACTCGATAGGAGGGGTAGATGATGTAGTATCATCATTATCTAGATTGGACTTAAGTTCTTTCATAAACTGATTACTTACCAGAGTAATCATATATGCCAGGTAGGGAAGTTGATATTGCTGTGGGTCCTATTTAGTACTAAATATATTAGTTTGTAAATGCTTACCCAATGCCATGTTGACACTCGCGTTATCTGAAACAATAGCTAATACTCGGTTCATAATGCTATATTCCCGAATTAATGTACTTAGCTTGTTGCTCAAGTGAATTACAGTATAAGCTTCCCCACCTAGGTACTGGAATCTGATCGTATGTTGGCACAACTGCCAGTCCTGGTCAATATAGTAGAGTGTTGTACCCATAAACACTAACTTGTTCAAAAACGTCCAACAGTCTGTAGCGAGGTGAAGAAATATATCTTCTGGGAGGCTTTTTTGAAGTTTCTCTTGAACTTCGGCTACATAATTGTAGATATTCCAATGAAGTGTTGTTGCACAAGGGATATCAATCCCAAACCTAAGCAATTTCAGGAGACGCTGGAACTACAGATATTCGATAGTTTAGAAAGGTAGGTTAGTAGCAATAACAGTTTTTATGAGTTCATATTTGAACCCATCATCACTAAATTGTATTTGAAGAGATTGTGCGGTGGTAGTTGTTGCTTAAGTATCACGTGAGCCTGTCTGCTTAATATTGTAGGATACTGATTATATTATTACCTTTCCAAACATGGTTGAAATGTCCTGACCCTTTCACCTATTAGCAACCTGGCATCTCTCCAAGGTGAGATGGCATTTTATGTATATGGTACCCATATTGAACGCACTAGGATATTGCAAGATTCCATTGCAACTTAAGCAAAATATCAATGGCTCACCACTGTGGATCTTAGCCCCTTATCCAAATTAGGCCCAGTGTACTGCCGTTTGAAGTTTAGAATCCTATCGGGGTGGATTAATATTATTACTTGGGATGGCTTTTGCTAAATTGTCACGGAGCTTACCTGCCTAGTCAGTAGTTTCTCACTATTTATTAAAGGATGCAGATTACTCTGCTTCTTACTAAAAGGCAGTCCCGCTTAGTATTTTAGTGAGAGTGGAAACTATTGGGCTTGAAGAATGTACAGGCACATTTGGAGATAGAGATATATTCGAGTATGGGGCTAATAGTGCAAGAAGGTCTGGCTGTTATATTTCAGGGAGTTGGCAATAATAGGTTTAGAAAGGCAGTCGGGAAGAGACATATATTTATTCACATTCTGAGAGTAGTTGAGGAATGTTACGGATAACATGTGCTTGTTACGGATTCTGTTAAATATTAACTATACTTGAAATAGTTCAATAAGAATAGTCAATTATACTGTAGCATATCTATAGCATCTCAAACCCAATTCCAATCCAAACGTGCAATCATCCAATCATCCCAAAAAGATTCCACTATATCATCGTCATTATCATCTGAGTTCTCTGAGTTGTAGAGTGTCATTTCGTCATTAGAGTCACTCTCCACTTTGGTCTCAGTAGAGCTAGTGCTATCAATGGGACTGGAGCTCTCAGTGACATTAAGTTCTGGTTGCCCATCTGGCTCTGATATATCGTCAGGGATATTGGTTAAATCAAGACATAGTATACTGCATCTCAATGGCCAATCGGAGCTCTCGGTAAGTTGCAAAATCTCTCGAGATCTATACATAGTTAGCCTACTGCACTGTCTATATACAAGATTAGAAATATACCTTCTTGAAGGCCGAAGCCGGACTTCTTGCCCACAACATAGTACTATTATTGTAGATAGAGGATACTATTGGACCGCTATATACACAGGATACCGAATGATTGCACCGTCAGAGATCCGGAGGGTCTGGGAGAGTATCTAACATAGAGTAAGTCGGAATCTAAGTTCTAGTGTAGGAGTCTAGGTTCTAGCATAGGAGTTAACTTACTGATGAGAATCGACAACCTGTATATAAACCCCATGATTCTTGCCGGCTAGCCAAGTAATAGTAGAAAAGTATAATCCCATAACAAATCATAAAGAGTATAGTTATCCAGGTAAAAGGGATCCTAAGTAGTCTCTGTACTTTTGGGGATATGTAAGCGGAGTATATTAAACCGATTAATCTAAATCCTCTCTAGAAGCTCCATAGTTACTCCTTGGGAGAGAATCTTATTGGAGTTAAATCGGTCCATAACTGGGTAGCCTAGTATATTACCAATTCCATACTATGTAGACTAAGGAAGTATTGCAACCTAATAGTATCTCTCCATGGTTGCTGGAACTCTTCGAAAGCAACTTCATCTTCAGAATTGTAGTATTCTACCATATTATGAAGATGATATAACTGGTGATAATTGATATGATCGGTAATAATTATAACCCTAACTAGCTATATATAAGTAAAACTCCAAATATGAGATCTGGTAAGAATCCTAAAATAGCAATATCCTGTTTTGGTATATTGGCTACCTCTAAGTCTACCTTGAGGGTTAGTAGACCAAAATAGACTACCTCTGCAGCTAATACTAATTGTATCTCAGTGAGCTGACTAGCATTAGTTGTAGGAAAGACTAGCACGGCCCAGCGCATAACATCCATGACAGGACAACCCATCTGTGATAAGATAACCCATCCGTGACAAGACAACCTATCCGTAATAAGACAACCTATCCATGACAAGATAAAATATCCATAATATCATATCCATAACAGTGATAGGGAAAAAAAAAAAAAAAAAAAAAAAATCTGTAATATGACAACCCATCCGTAATAAGATAAAATATCCGTAATAAAATAAATCATATGTGATTTACGTAAGTAGTCTAGAGAATATTATGATGGATACTAAAAACTACTACCAAATGGAACTACCATCCTGATTCACTCCAGCCTCATGTAGGATTAAGGACACATGAGTACTTTTTATTTTTTTTTTAAATTCAATACTCGCATAAGGCATGACTATGGCGAGTTATATTGGGTACTTGCAACCGTCATGTTGAAGGTTCATAATAGTACCATAACTATGTACCTATAGCAAGTAATAGATCACTTGAATAGTCTAGCCAATAAGGGTTGCTTTAGCTAGTGCTGAAAGTAGGCTGGTATATAATATATTCAATCTGTCTTATATAATATTGGTCAATGTATATTTTCAATAGTAGAACTCCTGTGTGAGGATATTGGGCAAGCACCTCAAAGACCTGTATTTAGTATGCTTAATCCTAATATACTCTAGTCGCTTGCATCCCATGGACCCTTCAACTTGTACTATACTGATGAATAATACCCTTCATTAGTGACCCAATCCCGAAACAGGTTGCACATATAGAGTGATAAGCTCAGCCTATATCTAAAAAAGTGACCAAGAACGTTATCTGGCAGTACCCGCATCCACTGGCGAAGAACGATCCTTGTCTAAGACATAGGCCATGCTTGGTATATACCTTTTCAAAAAAGTGGACTGTTATAACTTAGTTTGGATGCTTTATTATGATCAGACATCACCTTTACTGCTAGTCTGGCTTGCTTTATGGCATAAGTATGGCCTATGTCTGGGAACTGATAAGGACCGTTCTTCACCAGTGGATGCGGGTATATTGGGTTAGCGTCTACTAGTAATATCAGATAAATTCCACATGTCCCCACCATTCTATCACTTCTAACTAATTCACTTTCAGTCCTCCATTTTCGCATACACCTATACTCCTACCATTTTGCACAAATTTACTTCTTGTCCTTTATTACTCTAGAACAACATAGTATGCGTGCCAATTCAAGTAGGTCAATAGCTAAATATATAACGTCAAGGTGTGACTCCTCTCACACTTCTTTGCTTGCCCAGTATGAGGTTGCGTATGTGTCCTGTATGATCTAAATAACTACAAATCAGTCATATGGGCCTACCCTATTTGGCACTGTTATACTGAAGAGATTATGATGATCGTATTTTCACGCTCTCTTATTACGGATCTGTTGGAAGCACCAGGCAACCACATGAACCGAAAGGTCATGTGGTTTGTAGTTGTGGAAAATGGTGAAGTGGCTAGGATAGTAGGAAAAAAGGCGTTATTGCAGTATAGTGTAGTATATCCTATGAAATTGACACGGCCTTATTACCGGCTTGTAGCTAATTCTTTGACTCCCAATCTTTCAGTGCTTATCAGACTTGATACCTACAGTGGTATTAGATACAATTTCCCCTGCAGGAAGTAGTACCTACCATACTAAGGGAAGCATCAACAGAAGGAGATGTAGTTAGAGAGGGTAGGGGGATTGTTGACGGATAAGTTAGGGAGGGGCAGGAGCACAATACTAAGGCAGTGGTGGAGGACGAAGAGAATGAAATCCCCTCCTTATATAATACTGAAAGGCAACCCCCTTACTCACAATTTCAATAATCGCAGCTTAAACAACATCCTTTAGCGTTTGACCAACCTTCTGCATTTGACCAACCCTCTATTATTAGCTCGCCTCCTACTTCTGGCCAGCTGGAAAATTCCCTACCTTGCCCCCAAACTGGGTCTCTACCTAGTACTGGGACAATTATCTTAGGAAGGACAGAGGAGTTCAAAGAGCAGGGATGCTACTATCGAAAAGTTCATGATGAAAAGTGACGGCAAAGGTGAAGGGAAGAATGAGAGAAGGTGGAAGTTTCTAGAGGGAGTCTTACTATTGACATTGGGCCAGGCTCTTCTCATTTTCATTTTGGCCTGATATCGTTCTATGTTACGAATTAATAAACCATAGATGAGTTTATTCATTCGTAGAATTGAGTGCAGCAAGTATTATAGTAACAGAACTTATGTCTATAGTAATGCTAGTCCTATATCTGTTTGGTTAACGATATCAAGGTTTGCTTGTAAACAAAGAATGGATCTTTTATTTGTACGAACTAAGGGTTTTGGTAGTCATCTTCTGTTTATCTACAAATTCCACGGAATCGTTAGTATTCCTACTAACCAGACTACTGTGAATTGAAGATATTTCTATCTGTAGAAAAGATAATCAATAGTATGTCTTTCCCAGTCAAGGCATAAGACTAAGCACGAACGTCGTTAGGTCATATTAGGAAGTCTGAAGTAGAACCACAGTTAGCTTATTTACTAACGAAGAGCTATTTTAATTATAGATATTTCCATCCACATAACCTACTGTGAAGATAACCAAGGGGTATATGACATAAAGTCATGTCACAGAGGTTGTCACGGAGGCTGTTACGGAGGTCGTGTTGGGAAGCCTGAAGTGGAATAATAGTTAGCTTATTTACTAATACAGAGCTATCTCCATTACAGACATTTCTATCTATATTACCAACTGTGAAGATAACTAAGAGGTATATGGTGCAAAGTCATATTGTAGAGGTTGTTACGGGAGCGGTCATAGACGGGGTGTCGGAAAGCCTAATAGTTACTTTATTTACTGACGAAGATTCTATTTAAGTACCTGCAATGCCAAAGCGCCAACAGAATAAAAGTAAAACAACTCGTAAAGCAACAAAGACACCAGAGGAAGTGGTAGTCATCCCAACCCCAAGGAATATTTATGCCAGATATGCCGACTTCCCTTGGGGCCCATAGGACTTCAATCTAGATACCGAATTTAGCAGTGGGAAGAAGGCATAGAGCACCTCCACCAATTCTTATACTAAGAAAATTCGAGAAAGATAGAAAAAATTGCTTAGACCCCTGCTATCATAGGAGCGGATCAAGGATTGGAAGAGATAAAAAGTAAATAGGGTGCTTAAAGCCAGGATCAAGGAGCATGAACATGCTATAATTACTGGGAGGGCAATTAGCACCTGTACAAATCAGTTGACGAATATGGAAGACGGAAAATTCGAACGATTTGTACAAAGGACTTGGGAGGTTATATATATCCACAAGAAGGCCTATATTCTATACCAGTGGTATAAGCTCTCAGACGAGCAGCAGAGATACTACCTCGAATTGGAGGAGCAAGAAGAGCTTCCTGCTTTTCAAATTCCTAAAGAGGATTTGGAAGAAATAGGAATAAAGTCCGTGTAGTACTTCGCTGTGGTGATAAGCATTGTACTGATCAACCGCCAAGCCTATGCCCGATTTGAAGAGTCAACCGAATGTGACACAAGGCAGGATGGGGTACTAGCAATAGTTAGTTAAATGCTGACCAAAAAAGAGGAATTAGCCGATAGGGGCACCAACAATTCCTTAAGTGATGAGGATCCTGGAACTGACATTAAAGAGGTATATTCCTTCTCACTTGATCTAAACCAGAGAACTTCACTCACCACTCGATAGGATTATGATGACAAATCCAACAGGCAAGATAATAATGAGGATATAGAGCTATGATGCAAATAGGAAGCTTCGGGTGGTTCTTCAGAAGAAGAAGAAGATTAATTAACTAAATCCGACTCCGGTGAACAGAGAGTGAAGAAGATAGTTAAGAACAAAAAAATAATCAAACTATTTTTGCGGCCAGTCTCGAAGCTGCGCAAAAAAAGGTTGTCAGTACCTGGCGGAGATATGCCTAGCGAATTTCTTCCAAGCAATATAGAAGATGAGGACTATAGAGCCTCCACTGAGGAGGACAATGATGAGGTCAATGAACGAGTATATCAGCAGATTTTGTAGTGAGGTACTATGCTGAATTCTAGGGAGAACAATAAAGGTAATAAAGGTGAGAAGCAAGTCGAGGCCAACGATGGGGAGAAAGATATAGGAGAGGATGAGGATGAGGATGGGGGTGAGCATGATGATGAGGGTGGGGATGATGATGAAGATGAGGATCAGAGTGAGGATGAGGGTAATGAAGTAGACTAAGGAGCAGAATGAATTATTTTGTATTCCTTATTACTGTTACAGATCCAGAACTTATCACAGATGCCATAAATAATCATTGCTTAACTAATTATATAAGATTTAATTGTACCCACTACTTATGTCTTTGTTTGTCTGTATTTTGGATATTAACTAGCTAATACTAAGGGGTATTGTCGTTACTCCATCTGAAAAGACTAAAACATATGTTTTTTGTTCTTCTCTTTGTTACGAGTAAGCTAACTAATGATAGCCAATGCAAATTAGTAGGGATGGAGATAAATAATGAATTATCCTTTATTCTTGAGTTCATTGGTTGATATCAGTCCAGTCTTTATCTACTTCCGGCCCCTAACATGACTAAGAAACAAATATGGGAACATATATATACAGGCAAACTTATACTCCCTATCCTCAGAATCCTCAGAATCCTTCGAACCTCCAACCTCTATAATGTTTTGACGGTACGGAAATAACAACCCGAGATATATATATATAATGGCAAGGATGAAACAGAGTCCAAAAAACATCAAGACGATAGTGCCCCTCACCAAAGCATCGCAGGCTACACCAGTGTAAAAAAAGAGGAAAGTGAATCAAAGGCATAAGAAATCTTGAGCTCAATCCTACTTTAGTTGAATATGAAATACTAAGTTCCTTATCAGTATCTATTATTAGGCAAATCAAGAAACAATAGGAAAGCACAAAACTAATCATTCCGAAGACTGCATTCCAACAATTATATCGAGAGATTGTGCAGAAGGTGGACAATGAATACAACATATTTCCTAGGATGCTCGGGGGATAAACTAATGTTGAGAGAATTGGAATTATGGCGACAAAGACCCTACAAGAGGCTATGGAGGTATACATGTATGAATTTTTCATAAGTAATAAGGGTTACCTTGTGAGTAGAAAAGGGTCAGGATAATACTAACTAGGGCTATTGAACAGCGATCAACCTATTTGCAACCCAGAGTGGAAAGAGAAACCCAACATAGCAAACAATTCGATAAAGGGATGTGAGCTTGTGGTATCGAGTGGAAGCGAATCGGCTATGTGGGGGTAATGTAATGAATACTCCAGAAGGTTATATACCTCGAGGACCACCTATATAAGAACTATCACCACCACCACTATCATGACTACCACTACCACTACTATTACTACTACCACCACCACTACCACCACCACCACCACTACCACTACCACTACTACTACTACTACTACCGTCGCCACTACCACCACTACTATAATAGGGGGTAATTTGGCTTCGTCATCGTTGTCGTCTGCTGATGATAAAGAATAACAACAGCAGCAAGAGAAACAACGAGAACAAGCTCCAGCACTAGAGATAATAGAAGTATAATCTCAAGTCCACAAGTTCATGTTACAGCCTCACGGAGGTCATGGAATCCATCATATTAACTGAGCCTTTCCTGATGATACTGCCCCAGGTTTGAATGGTGGCAAGAAATGATCTAAGATGGGCACAAATAAGGTCATGAAAGCTAATTTGTATCTATCTAGACCTGAGGAATATTTTACCAGCCCAAATCAAAATCGACATAGAGGGTGATATGGAAATGGGAGGAAGAGGGTGGAAGTAGAAAGGAAAGTTATATAAGGAGTTGAAGGGGTAGGATTCTTAGTAGTGTTTTTTTTTTAGTTATATTAGTATTGTAGTTATATTATCTTATTAGTTGTATTATGTTTTTGCTGTGTTATTTCTTTTATTGTATTATATCTTGTAGTTGTGTTAGTTTTTTAGTTATATTTTTTTTATTGTATTATTCTTTTGTTATATTATTCTTTTATTGTATTATTCTTTTATTAAATTATTCTTTTATTGTATTATATATTAGATAAATATGTTGAGAATCGAATTCATTATTAGAGAACTAGTAGAAGTTCTAAATCTATGATTTCCGAGAATTCCATGACAGGTTTAGACAATTCTATGACAACTTGATATAGTTCCATGATAGCTTTGGACAATTCCGTGACAACGTGCAATCTATAATAACTAAGAGATCCGTGACAAATAGCAAGAATTCCATGACAGGCTGATAGAAATCAATAACAGATTAGCAAATACTAAATATATAGAGACGAAACTTCAAACAAATTATAACTAGAAACAAAGGGCTTGGTAAGTATTCGTTGGCTACTCGGAGCAGCTCGATTAATTCAGAGGAAGTATATAGCTGACTCGCTGAGTTAGAGGGTGGGGAAAAACTCGCTCGCTGGCGTGAGTCTTAGCAAGGTGGCCCGAGTAAAAATCGACTCGGTGTGCATACTAAGTAGGAAAAGAAAACTTAATAGTGGATGCTTTATTAAGAAAGAATAAATACCTTGACGTTCCCACTACTGAAGATGATTATATTCCTACCAGTATCGACTCTCCTCCTCATCTTTATACTAACGCCTTAACTTCCTCTCCTTACCCTCAAGCTTTATCATCTACAATAGTTTCTCGCGGAGCCATCAACTTCTAGCATGTCAATTGCGACTTCAATAAGTGCAATGGATGAGTTACAGAGCTTGGATATCATGTTTCTTGTCCTTACTATAAAGAAGAAGCAGAAGACGACTATGAGTATGAAGTACTTAGCTATAGGTCAGATACCTCTGATGAGGAATCCCTCACCTCTATTAATACTGAACTATTTAATAGGTACTAGCCTAATAATACTGAAGCACCCAAGGAAGAGTCATCTCAACAGGCAGCAACTAAGCACGAAGAAGAGGAGCCCTTGACTCCTCCATCAATACCAACCTCCATTGACATCACTCTCATCCATACCAACTACTAATAGCATAAGCATATACATTGGTCTACATGCCAAGATTTTTACTATTCTATATATAGCAGCTCTTATATGATATGCAACCGCGCATTTGCAGTTGAGATCTACGCTATCTGCAATACTTTGGAACATAGTAGCCTTAACTGTACTCTCATGGATTCAGTTCTTCAGAAGGAGAAAGAATTCCTTAAGAACCGTTTGGACAACCTCAATGCAGTATAAGATTCTTACAAGGAAATAGCCGAATCAGTTTCTGCTTCTCCTCCCATCAACTCTCATGCAGAAGCACTTAGCAACTATATGAGAGAAATCTGCCGAAACGCATCGATTACATCTCAACAACCATGGAACTCCACATCAATTCCCTCTGGAAGCAACAATAACAATGTCTTCTAGACTACAGCAGTTACTACTCATTTCCAAAAGGGAGTAGTAGTTGATGAAACTCCTACCATTATTCTAGCAGAATCATCCCAATCCTCCAGACGCCATTGTGATTTCTGCAAGCGACTAGGACACAATACTACTACCTATGAAAAGAAAAAACTCATGGTTATCAATTTTAACCAACGAATCGAACTAACTCTCGACAGGCTTATTAACGATAAGCATATTACTGATAGCTAGGAAGACAACAAGGATTTCTTCATTACTCAATTGTTGGATCTCGGAGATGGAATGAAAGAAGCATACCAAGCATGTATGAAGGTATACCCCATCTAGAAGGATTACTATGATACTTCGGAACAATGTAAGGATCATAGGATTAGAGATAGATTCTTGTATATAAGGAACATACATGAATAATGGAGATTGGTCTTGCCTAGCACTTTCAATGTTGAAGGTAAGAACTATCTCGAGCTAGTAATCAATGAAGTGCATGAAGCAACAGCTCATGGCGGAATTAAGAAAACTATGAAATATCTTACTTTCTAATACCAATACTAGTCCTTCTTTGAGTTGGTTAAGGAGAATATTAGAAGTTGTGATACTTGTCAATGGATAAAGTATTCTAACAAACTACCTCTCAGATTTGTCATACTTTTACATGTATTAGAAAAACTGTGGTCCAATATTTTGATGGATTTCCTTAAGTTAGCTTCTGTCTTTATCAAATGTTCTCTTTTGTATCCGAATATTCTAGCTGATAAAGAATATATTGTCTGTATTTTATGCCTTTGGACGATTATCGATAGACAATCAGGATTTAAGTTTCTTATTCCTATTCTTGACAATTTCATAGTTTAACAATGTACTGCTTTCTTTAATATTTATATAGTCCCAATTATGGGATATTCTTTATATATTATCTTTAATCATGACATACTCTTTATATTATTACACTTCCAGGACTGGGCTAAGAAGAATAGAATCAAATTGGAACTATCTACTGCATATCACCCTCCTACAGACAGACAATCTGAGATTGTGAATAAGGAAATCTTGCAAGTAGCAAGAGTATATAAAGTTGAAGGATTTGACTGGCTACAAAAATTACTTGAGATTCAGTTGAAGTTGAACTCTAGATTTAATAGTGCCAGAAAAAGTAGTCCCTTTACAACTTTACTAGGAATTAGTATACATCAAGAAGCCTCTCTGCTACCTTATCCTATCAATACATTTGTACCAGTAAAGGAACGTCATGACAATATCTCATAAATACTTTATGATACCAAGAAGACACAAGCGATACAAGCGAACAAACATCATAAGATAGTTAAGTTCTTAGTTGGACAATAGGTCATATTATCCTCGGAAAATATAAATATACCAAACATTTCACCTAAGTTAAAACCTCGATGGTTAAGCCCTTTCTCGATCATATCTGCTAATCATACTCGAAATAATTATAGTCTGGACTTATCCCCTCAACCTGACCTCAATCTCATATATGATACCTTTTATATTTCAAAACTCAAACTGTACTATCAAAATGATCATACTCAATTCTCTAATAGATGATCTCTGAAACCAGAATCAATTAATGATGATTGATATGAAGTTGAAAAGGTATTAGAATTCAGAATGGCACCACAATCTAGTGAATATCAATATAAGGTCAGATGGTTAGGATATACTCTAGAATATGATTCCTGAGTAAACGCTAAAAATATTACTACTAAAATCCTTCAGAATTTGTGGGTTAGAGGAAGTCTGGAAGACATCTTTAAGAGACAACATATCCAAAAAGGAAAACAAGGACCTCGGATAAGAGATGAAACTCGAGCTCTTATTCAACAAGAACGAGATCGTATTATGAATGAATCCCCTAATGACAAATAGATCAACACCAACGTACTTCAACTATCCCTCAAAATAGGACGTGTGGAAGCTAGGATTGCAGAATAGAATTACTAATATAGTAAAATCCATTCAAAGTGGGAAAGTGTAATAAGAGATATTATTTCTTATTATTTTATTTATCTTATATTTTCTATATCTGTTATCATTCCATAACTGCCGAATCTAGTAGTTAGTTATTCAGTAGAACTTGCTATCTCGTGTACACCCTCAAGAATGTAGCACATCCCCGGTATAGCCTCCATTCCTATGACTTATGTATTTCCTATAACTTATATTTCCTATGACTCATAGTTCCTATAACTCATGTATTTCCTATAACTCATGTAATACTGCCCCACAGCAAGTACCATATTCTATATATTCTGAACTATTAGATACATTGTTAAACAAGTATAAAAGGAGTATGAATTTCTCTCTGGAATCTCCTCCTCAGACTACACAGACAGACAACAACCAACTACAGATTAGCGAGTTAGCAATCAATCTAAGTAGAGATTACACCTATTAATTAATATTCCTAATGGAACTCCCTACCTCACAACTACTCTTCTGAGGTAATCACTTAGCAGAACCAGTATATACATACATCTGTTCTAGTGGATATAGATTATATAAACAGTACTGAATGACTACTATCTAGTATCATTCATTACAACATATACTCATAGCCAGTCTCTAAGATTTTAGGGAAAGGTCCAGCAAAGTCTATTGACTAATAAATAAATACATCTCCATCCTATAGAATATATCTTAGAGACTATAGCTTATTCAGCCTTGAGAATATCTGGCAAATATTGTAGGCTGCAATATGCCTCTAAATTAGCTTCCCAGCAACTAGTACCTAGTATCTTTTTATGAAATAGTTATAGACAGATTCTAACTAATAGTGGCCAAGGCTTTTGTAATATAGAAGAAGAGTATTGCAAATTGCTTTAGTGGTATCTAGTACCTTAACTCTTCTCTTATACTTTCTTGTGGTCTTTTATAACTAATAGTCTTCTAACTTTATCTTTTTTTCTAATATTTTTACTACTTCCTTAAGTTTTTTATCCTTTTCCAGTAATATCCTATCCTTCAAATAAGCTCGAACATATTGAATTATGTCTAATTTTCTCTGCTCTATTAAAGTAAGGGGAGTTGATCTGAATGTCTTAATATTCTCCTCATCACTTTCTTCATTAGCATTTCTAAGACCTTCTTCACTAGCTGTATAGAGAATTAGTTCACTAGATATATTGAGGGTTCATTCACTAGATGTATTAAGAGTTCATTTGCCAGATATATTAAGAGTTTATTTACTAGATGTATTGAGGATTCGTATGCCAAATGTATTGAAGGTTTATTTACTAGATATATTAAGAGCTGCATTATAGAAGAATAGAATATCTTTTAGTACTCCAACCCCTAATCTAGGCTTTTCCCTCCAATCTACTATCTTTTTCGACCTCTGCAGCACTTGTACTATTGCAATACCTTCAACCTCAACTAACCCTTCCTCTAACTCAACCTACAAAATACACTTTTCTGAGATATTAAGGAAATATGAAGGAGAAAACTACAAAATAAGTAAAACTTATGAACTAAGAAATTTCTTAATATCTATTATTTTCTTACTTAAAATAAGTCCAAATACAATCTCTAGCAATATCAATACTTTATTCTCTATACTACTAAGTAATAATACTATTCTAGAGAAAATATCAGCAATTATAGTAATACTGGGTATCTACTCAACTTTAAAGTTAAACTTAACTAAAGTTAATGTATATCTTGCAATAGTCTAATTAGAAGAGATCTTAACTTCATAAAGAAACTCATGAGCTCTATAGTCTAACTACTATACAATGCTTACTCCAGATAGCCAATTATAGAATTTTTTATAAGCATATACAAATGCTAATAACTCTAACCTCACTATATAGTAATTTTTCTGAGCTTTAGTAAGCCTAGCACTTGTATATGCATACACATACTATTTCCCTTCCTCATCTTTCTATACTACTACCACACCTAATTCACTAAGACAGTCTATTAACTCTATACTGGCATTTGTATAAATAATTGTTTACCATGAGTATTTGAATTACTGCAAAACTACTAGGGATATAAGAGCCACCTTAATATTTTTAAACTTTATCAATATTTTAGGAGTAATAATCAGTATCTTCTCTTTACCTCTACTTAGAACTATTAGTACTATAACCATTAAGGTATAATTTGGTATTTGCTCTCTGAATTGGTTGGCTAACCCTAATAGAGATCTAGCCTCTAACTTTGACTTTAGAAAGTATAGCTAAGTAACCGTATCCTTGTACTTAGAGCCTATCACTACCCTATTTTCTGACTAAGCTATTCCCACCAACTTGATCTCTTCAAAGCCAAATAATGTCTTTTTAGGCTTAAGTTTCTAGCCGAAAAGTAAGCATCTAGCCAATAATAGCCGGTAAGAATCTCTGAGAGTCTTATAATCGAATTTTTATACCTTTCTAATAATGTCATCAAAATATAACTTAGTCTTTTTATTTAAAAATTTACCTTGTATTACTACCATATTTTATTTAAAACTTACTGAACTATTCCTCTGGCCAAACAACATTCTATAAGAAATCCATAGTTGGTAGAATATCTTGAAGTAAGTGCTATTCAGGGATTCCTTGTCCTTTACACAAAAAATCTACTAAAAGCCTTTATCTATATCTATCTTAAAAAACAAGCCTATAGAACCCTCGCCTATCTATACTATTATCTCTATTATACTGTCTATTAGTTCTAGATCCTTAGCAATATACTAGTTAATAAGCTTGAAGTTATAAGCTACTTTGTAGAAAGCTAGATTATTGTGATCCTTGGCTTCTTTAGCTATTTTCATAATTGTCAGCTGAGTACGATCCATACAGTCTAGTGGAGCTAAGGTATATATACTCAACTCAATTAGGGAGTCATTTTTCATATAAATTATTACTTCATTTTGAAGAGTATATAGATGTTGTCTCGAAGCTGAGACTACTGGAGTAGGATCTATCCTAATGACCTTGTGGAGTATCATATTAATTTTTCCTAAGTTGAACTGGTTCTAGCTAAAAGCCCCTATGAATTCGATAATATCTTCACAAACCTCCTAAGCAACTTCTTCTAGTATATTAGGGCCAAACCAAATAACTGATTTAACTAATTCTACTATTAAGACTGCTTTATCTCTATCTACCAAATCTTCAACCTTACCTTCTTCCTCAATCTCTACTACTAGGTCCTTTTTGCCTAGCAAATATACTATTTCTGGTATTGTAGAGATCGATAATAATAGGACTGACTCATAAACTATTGAGCTAATAATCAATTCTATAGTTATTAGAAACTTCTTTTCTTTTATCTCTTTCATATCTTATAATACAAATTCTATATCTAAATCAATCTTGTCTTCTTGCTATAAGTAGGGTAAGCTTCCTGCTGTAATAGCCTCACAAACTATATGAATCGATAATCTCACTAGGATTGTATTTAATACTCTCTACTATCTAGGAAATAATACTACTCTAACCCTATATATGAAGGACGTCCCCAATAACAGCTAGTAATTAGCAGTCTCTACTATATATATAGGCCTTGACTGCAAAGAAAACTTCTCCTAACTTAAAAACAAAGTGAGGCATATAACTAATTGGTATAGAACTTATGCCATTAGCTAGAACGAAATTAATATCTATGGTTTTCAACTATTCTATACTAGTTTGAACTACTATACTGATCGAAATGACTACTACTACTGCTTCTGTATCTTAGACTGTCAACAGCCCTTGGCCTTTTACTGTTGAGCTCATTGACTACAAACAACCTTCTACTTCTCCTATTAGATTATCTAATATCTTATTTACTTCAAAAACCTCTTTTTCTATATATATCTAAGTAAGTACTTAGTATAAAGGTAAGGATATGGAGGTATTAACTTCATCTAATATAACCGATTTATTATCAACTTCCAAAAACAACTTTTAACCTTTAGCACTCTGCAGTAAGGTAACTGCCTTTTTGAAGTTATACTTGACTATTGACATGGTAGGTATATTGTAGAAATACATCTTTTGCTTCTTATCTTTCCTAGCTATAAAGGTAGCTAGAATAGATACCTTATTCTTAGGACAAAACCTTGCTATATGGCCCTTTTTGCTATACTAATAGCATGATTTCTACTATAATATGAACTCTATGAGTGTCATTTGCCTCTTCTCACCTGTTTGGCTAGTAACCATTATTATTTGTTATGTTGCTTTTGCTACTACTTATTACTATTGTATAAGGTTTGCTATTATTGTAGGGGTATTCACTTTGGCTTTTTCAGGCCTATTAATTACTAAATAGTAGTTCTTGGCTTTATGTCACCCGCATTTATATATTGGGCAAAGCAGTAGTTTTTCTGAAGGATTAGCTAGATTTGATGGATTTGATAGATTTGATAGGTTTGCAGTCACACCCTTTATAGTAGTTTTCTTGCAAACCTTCAAAGTATGATCTATTTTTCTACAACTACTACAAACCTCCTTTCTATCTACTTGGTTAACCTCCATAGTGATATAAGCCCTTGTTATCTTCTTTTACAACTTTTTCTCTATATCTACTATTTCTACTTTATCTTTAAATTTCTGAGGCAGACAGTTGTGAATACACCTGACCTACTGAAAGGACCCTGTCTTCCTAGCTCTCTTCATTAGACGCCATCATGGGTATTGATAAATATCTAAAATACCCTTTAAAATAAGAAACTACAGGCTAGTGGGGTAGCTCTCTAAGTACTAATAGTATACTATACTAAAGAGGGAAGTGTTATCCGAGTTATCTAATAATAGGTAATGTGATGATATTACCTAGAGACTAGATAATATACTAGAGATAGCAAAGGATCTCCTCGGATCAAAAGGCTATATATACTATTAAGTATAAGATAAGATAATTAGGTCATAAGTGGTCAAGATAAGTGAAGATAACTAACTGCAATATAGTTGGTTGGTCAATGATCGAAGGAATCGACTCGGTATCTACACCTATAGAAAGCCTTTCAGAGGAGGCTCTAGTATTCCAAAGCAGATATTTAATCATACCCGCTAAAGACAGAATTCTATCCTTACAGACATCATATAAAATCGTAGGAAACAATCGCTTAATATTATTTTATACTTAGAAATAATATCTTATTATTTTATTCTATGGCTGTGACTGAGTACTCCCATTATACTATAATATTAAGTACTGCTATTACTTAATATCTTTATTCAGAATCTCTGCCTTTCTCCAAATTAAATGGCAGAAAGAATCTATCACCATCCCAGATAATACTAAAGTATTTGTTGTCTAATGATCTCATAAGCTTGCCAAAAAGATTCTAGATAAAAATATCAATATACTAGAAGAGAAACCTATGAAGATAGATGAGTTCTAGATATAGTTCTAAACTAGCATAGAGGTGTTTCTAAATAAGTGGTTGGAAATAGTCCAAGCTCAAGTGTATTAGCTAGAAGAGGAAAATAAAGTCCAATTTCACTATCTTCATATGGCGACTCAATATATAATACAAACTATATTTGAGATGAAGTATTCTCTAGAATAAGCCCTAAAGACTTATATAGTACTAATAAAACCTGATAACATGGACTAGCAATGGAACCCACTTAGGAAAAAACTTCCATACCTAGACAAAGTACAAGAATAAAAGGTCAAAGATAGGAAAAGAATAGAAAAGCATAAAAACTTAGATGATATATTTGATTGCCAATAACATAGACATAGAGAGGGTACTCTACCTCCTCCTCTATATGGAAGTCAAGCAGGATTCACTTTAGGCTCTAGCAGGCCTAGAGAAACTAGCTTTAGTAGAATACTACCACTAGTGTATACCACAAGGCGAGTATAACTCACCCCGAATCGCTAAGACTCGCCCTACCGAGTGAGTTTTTATCTCCTGATAACTCATTGAGTCGGCTTCTCTATTCCCCAACTCGACTCGTTATTAATCGATGATCTACAGATTACTCGCCAAGTCTACCCTTTTATTTTTTTTATTTTCTTTTTTTTTTTCTTATTATTCTTCCATGCTCCTATTATCCTTTAATATCCTTGCTTGTCGATACTTCCTTCCATGCCTCCCTTGTATTTCTACCTCTCTACCTATATACTATCTAGGTATTCCTGCCCTTTCTCTAGTATGCATTATTATGAATTTTTTCCACTTTTACCAATTGGTTACACTATTACAGATGACCTGCACTGTCATTGTATAAAGCTATTTCTTTCCTAATATAGGGAATATATATTGTGTGACTAGAATAAAGACCAGCAATAGCAAGAGGTAGAGAATAATGACAGAATCGACAATATGTGAAGAAGACAATAGCTGTAGTAGAAACTATAATTTTTAACCATATGTATGTATGACAAATACCTATAGAATAGTACTTCAAAAGCTTACGTCTTCCGTAAAAAACTAAAAAACATCGTCGCCCTAATAAAAGAATACCACTAAGACCTTTTGCCAAAGTAACAGTCGTGTTGAGACTGGTACGACTCTTGCGGGTCCCAAATCCATTTTACCACTTACACGTATGATAGTCTGCCAATACTTAGATGACTCTCATACCTGCTAGAACTTTCCGCTGATAACTGTAACTAAGCAGTTTGTAGGACTCATATGACTCTGACAGTCATGCCAAAACTGGTACGACTCTCGTGGGTCTTTAGTACAAAGATCACTACATATTTCGAAGACCCTTTTGCATATGATAGCCATACCAATACTGGCACTCTTGTCGCAGATCCCAATAATAAATGATTTGCATATAAACATAACTATGTATAAATTGTAGACTCAAACAAATATACATACTCAAAGTGGTAAACTAACTATTCAAAACTTATATGAAAATACTATTCTCCTTACAATGGATTGCTTATACTATCACAGATTGCTTACCCTATTACGGATTACTTGTAGTGTCACGGATTGCCTATACTGTTACGGATTGTTTGCCTTGCCCTGAATTAATTTTACTATCATAGATTGCTTCCACTATCATGAATTACTTCTACTTTT
>WHUY01000252.1:0-25253 GCA_015179035.1 Tirmania nivea
TGCTAACTAACTAATCTGTAGTCGGTTATTGTGTGTCTAAGTAGTCTAAGAAGGAGATTCCAGAGGGGAATTCGTGCTCCTTTTATACTTATTCAATAACATATCTGACAGTTTAAAATATATGGAATATAGCACTTACCATTAAGCAGTGCTATATGAGTCATAGGAAATATGAGTCATAGGAAATATATAAATCATAGGAAATATATGAGTCATAGGAAATATATGAGTCATAGGAATAGAGCTATGTCGGGGCTATGCTACATCCTCGAGGGTGTATACAAGACGGCCAGTTCTACTAAATAACTAACTACCAGATTCGGCAGTTATAGAATAATAATAAATATAGAAAATACAAGATAAATAAAATAATAAAAAATAATATCTCTTATTACATATAGCCTTTCAATCTGAGGAGATTCTTTACTACCTCTAGTATATTATCTAGTTTTTAGACAATATTCTTATATTATCTATTATTAGATAACTCGAATATTACTTCTCTTTTAGCATAATATACTATTGGTACTTGGGGAGCTACTCCACTAGCTTATAGTTTCCTATTATAAAGTGTATTCTAGGTATGTATCAACACCTATAATACTACTCCCCTTCTAGGCTACTTGTCCTCAAGAACTTATACATAAGAATCTATTATATATATTATATCCCAATTCTACTATCTTGTACTACCTTAGAGTTCTTTCTATGAAACTCCTTTAGAATCCTTTCTGCCATTCTCTTTATATGTTCATAGGGTTCCCAT
This sequence comes from Tirmania nivea, assembly GCA_015179035.1. Taxonomy (NCBI): domain Eukaryota; kingdom Fungi; phylum Ascomycota; class Pezizomycetes; order Pezizales; family Pezizaceae; genus Tirmania; species Tirmania nivea. The sequence continues at coordinate 767 of WHUY01000252.1, forward strand.
ATAGTATCTTCATTAGAGTAACCTATCTATAAAAATAGATATTCTATTGGATATCCTCTTTTCTAACTATTTCACTAACTTTCAACTATTTCCCTAACTATCTAATTTTTTTCTCTTTCTAATAACTCAACTGAAGAGCATTTGACTCTCTAAATAGGATCTATACTTAGTGGTAGCATTCAAGGAGGCTGGTATAGAATACTGGGTATATCTTCGAATTTGTTAGTAACTCTAATTTATAGGCTTATATTCCTACTAATTGAGTTATGTATCAGAGGCCGATTTTCTTATGATCTAGTTTCCGGCTCGGTCATTATGTTATAATATTCTAACTATTGAGTATAACTATATCTTCTACCTTAAATTACAATTATTGAACCCTATTAATATTATACTATCTAACTATGCTAACTCTTGCCTTCAAAACTCTCTCTTATAACTTTTTCTATGTCCCTTTCTAAACTCCTTTTAATAACTGACTAGCTAGATTTATATAGGTAACCCTTTCATATAGTTCCCAAGACTACCTTAATAGGAATCTGTAATTTACTTCAAATAGTGATATTCTAGTAGTTTTTAAGGATACCGAGTTGATAGTAAATTCCACTAGAGGGAGTAACTCTTCCTAATTATTCTACTTTCATAAATAATAGTGATAGAGATATTTTTCTAGTATTTAGTTCATCTGCTCTATTTGTCTATCTGTTTCTAGATAAAAAGTAGTTAAAGGTTTACTTGTAATTCCCAAGCTATTTATCATTGCTTACTAGAAGTGGAAAGTGATTTTACTATCTTAGTCCGAGATAATATTGTGAGGGAGACTATGGTAGTACCAAACATATATAAAGAATGCTTTGGTGAGGTTTTTTACTGTAGTATTAGTAAAGAGGGGTACTAGCTGTATTATCTTTCAAAATCTATCTATGATTACCTATATCTATGTATTTCCATTAAACTCAGGAAGTTTAATGATTCAGTCTATAGAGATCGAGGTCTAAGGTTAGTATAGTACTTCTAGTGGTTCCACTAGTCTGTACTTCTTATACCAACTTGATTTATTTTACTGGTATATATTATAGGATCAGATATAATCATTAACATCCTTTTCAAGCTGAATCTAATAGTAATTGTACTTTAGTCATTCTAGGGTCTTATAAATATTAAAATGTTCTACAATTCGGCTATTATGATTATCTTGCAGAATCTTAGCTTAAAGATCCTTATCTTCTAGGATATACTATCTACCTTTCTATAGTAGAAGGTTATTTTCGATAAAGAAGTTCTTATTAAGCTCCTTAGCTCCTACCAATACTATACTCCTTGTTGCTATGTAGTAAGTATCCTTTAATCCTTTTCTTAACCACTTCTCCTTAAATATATCATATAGTCGAATAACTTTTGATACTGCGATTCAAAGTTATCTAGGTTAGAATAGGAGCTATACTAATTGTAGATCCTTACTTTCCTCCTAAGGGTATAGATATAATAGCGAGGGTTAATAACTGTAACTATAGATATATCTCTAAGGAGCGCATGAGACTGTAGCAAAGGCTATGAGTAGGAGTACTGGAAGACATGGTTGACGAAGATGAGAAGCAGAGTCTATATTACCAAAGCTTATAATACAAGATGTTGTATGGAGAACAAAAAGAAAGAGAGAGAGTGAGAGAGTACAATCACAATAGAAGTCTAAATCCTAAATAGTAATCGCTCATGGCTTCCATAACCTTCCATCATTATCCAGTCACTACGCATGGCTTCCATGACCTTCTACTAGTTGATACATACATGTAAACAGCTTACGCATATGATGACTTAGTATTAGCTCGATGAACAACTACGATGGAGAGTATCAGCTATTACTAGTATATGCTGTGACAATTATCCCCCCCTTATGGCCAAGGTCTACTAAGAGCTAGTCATCATTATCCTCCGGTAGAGGGCCCGGTTTGTTGGGGTATTAGGCATAGAAGTTATCCACGGCCTGTAGCTTGTTGATATTAATGGTCGGTTCCTAGTTCAGATTATCAAAGCCTACCTATTTAACTAGGTACTCTAACCTTCTCCAATGAATGTGAGAGTCCAAGATGTCTTTGACATGCCATTCCTCTTCATTATCGATTATAACAGGTGGTAGTAGGGGGATTTGTTGGCCTAGTAAAAGGTCTTCACTGGCAGGGTCAAGGAGTGAGACATATTGCATATAATAATAGTAAATGCTAGGAGGAAAGTCAAGTTCATATGCATAAGAAGACACAACTTTCACGATCTTGAAGGGCCCGATGTGCTTATAGTCAAGTTTCCTACTAGGCCATTGTATTGTAATGTGTTGCGCGTTGAACCAAACTGAATCACCTACCTTGAAGACAGAAGCATGGCTATGTCTGTGGTTAGCTTGTATCTCCTGTCTAGACTGAGCTCTTACTATTTCGTTCTGCAGGTATTTGGTAAGCTCTTTCATCTTGGTTGCGACCTTCTGAGCATTCCACTCTTCGAGTCCATTATCTTGTCAGGTAAGATCGAATTGCCAAAAGAGATCATAACCATAATTAGTAAAGAAAGGTGATACCCCTGTTGATTCTGATGCCTGATTATTAGCTGCAAATTCAGCAAAATAAAGCCAGTCCTCCTAATTATCTTGCAAATAGTTGACATAGCTCTACAGATATTGCTTGAGGAGAGCATTGATACATTCCGTCTGTCTATCTGTCTGAGGGTGAAAGGGAGTAGAAAAGAATGACATGATTTGAAGGATTTGACAAAGTGATTTCCAAAACTTAGTAATAAATTGAGTTCCACAATCTGAAATAATAGTTTTTGGGAGACCATGGAGGCGGAAAACATGGTGAGTATAAAGACTTACTAACTGTTTAGCAGTAACTATATCTTGGCAGGGAATGAAATGACGTATCTTGGTTAAATAATATACTACTACTAAGATAGCATTATATCTATTGGATCATGGTAATCCTATAATAAAATCTATCGAAACATCTTGCCAGGTACCTTTGGGAATAGGCAGAGGGTGGAGGATGCCATACGGAGCATAGTGCGAGGTGCGGGAATACTAATAAGAGTGGCAATTATGGATATACTAGTCGATGTCCTTATATATCTTAGGCCAGTAGTATTGGCACAAGAGCAATTCAAGCGTTTTGGATTGTCCAGGGTAGCCTGCCGTTAGTGAATCATAGTAGTCTTGGATCAGGCGAAGCTTCAGAGATGTATAGGCTGGTATATATATTCATCTATGATACATTAGCCTTCTATTATTATTCTAACATTCAGCTAGTAAGATATCCTTAGATTGCTTCTCCCCTTATTGTAACTTGTTCAGTATCTTTTTTGGGAGTAGATCAATCTCGAACCCCTTGTTAAATAAGTCCTCTAATCCCGGCTCTTTCTCTAATCCCAGCTCTTCTTCTTGTATGACATTAACTGTCAAATAGTGAGGCTTTAAAACGACTTGATTCTAAAATCTTATATGTTTATCCCCATCCTGAGAAAAGTCACCTAACTGTTGGGTTAATATATTAGACTTGCCATCTACTTTACCTAGGCCGTAGATGATTTTGAAATTAAAGTGGGAAAGAAATTTAGACTATTGAGCTTGATGATAATTGAGAAGCTGGGTGGACATAAAGTATTTAAAATTCTTATAGTCGGAAAGCACTTGAATTGGGTGAGGGGTAGACTCTAATTCGGCCCACTATTCTTCGAAATACTGGATAATAACTATTAATTTCTTGTTATAGATTTCATAGTTGTATTTGGTAGGTAAATGCTTCTTGGAGAAATCGGCAACAGGATAGAGAATGCCTGTATCATCATATTGAGAGAGGATGCTGGCAAAAACATAGTCAGATGTATTGGTTTCCACTACAATAGGATGGTCAGGGTCAAAATGTTGGAGAATAGTAGTAGAAGTAAATGCCGTTTTAAGTTTTTGAAAGGCATATTGGCATTTATCACTTCAGTGCCAGGGAGTATCCTTTATCATTAACTAGACAATAGGTGCTACAATCTTGGAGAAGTCTTTGATAAACCAATAATAGAAATTAGAGAAGCCTAGAAAAGTACTAGCATTATAAAGGTTAACTAGGGATGCCTATTTCACTATGGCCTTAACTTTAGCTGGATCCCTTTGGACACTGTCTACCGAGATAATCATACCAAGATAGTGAACCTGTATCTTATGGAATTGACACTTCTCAAGTTTGAGATAAAGGCCGGCTTTTTGAAGCGCTTTCAGCACTTGGGTAACGTATGTGCAATGTTCTTTAAGAGTATTACTATATATTAAGATGTCGTTAAGATAGGCCATATAGAAATTATCAAGGAAGGAATGAAGAACATTATTAATAAAATACTAGAAACTAGCAGGAGTATTTGTGAGGCCAAAGGGCAGAACTAATGTCTCATATAGGCTATAACAAGTTCGAAATACTATTTTCCATTCCTCCTCGTCCGCCATTCGAATGAGATTGTAGGCACTACAAATATTAAGGGTGGTATAGTATCGTACTTTAGAGAGTCTGGTTAAGGTTTCTCATATAAGGGGTAGTGGGTATCAGTTTTTGATGGTACTGTTATTAAGACTACAATAGTCAATACAGAAATGTAGTGATCTATCTTTCTTTTTAACAAACAAAATAGGTGCACTTGCAGGAGACGATGAAGTACGAATGAATCCTTTGGATAGGTTTTCATCTAGCCATAGTTTAAGAACCTCTAGTTCTAGTTTAGATAGTAAGTATAGTGGACCAAAAAGGGGAACGAATCCTTCTTTGAGAGAAATTTTGTGGTTGTAGGGTCGGTAAGGGGGAAGAACTTCAGCAACAGTCTTCTTGAATAATGGGAGAAACTAATAGTATTCAAGAGGTACTAGTTCTTTGATTTTGTTATCGTTGGTCTTAGGCTATCCTTTCGGCTCCTTTAGAGCCATGTTGAGTTTATAGATGGTTATTTGAAAGGCTGTTTCTACCTGTCTTCCCTTCCTAACTAAGCGACTAAAGGTTGATCCTGCAATAAGAGTAATACAAGGATTCTGAGGGATAGAAATTAAAATACCCTTAATAGTGAATGGTTTTTCACAGCAGTGATGTAGGCAGTAGTCCGAGTCAAAAGTAAGGGTATTCTTAGTAAAGCAAACATTAACATCATGCTGTTGCAACCAGAGAAGACTAAAAACAATAGGATAGTAGCCAAGCTTCGTAATAAAGAGAGGAATTTTTTCCCAGTGACTCTCAATAATAAGCTGAAGTCGCATTGTGTGTGTGATTGTTCCTAACTTAATTGGTCGCCCATCTATAACTTCTAGAATGCGAGGGTTCTTGAGTTTAAAGAGAAGGAGTTTGTGATAGCTTGTGAAGGCTTTATCTACAAATGCATATCCAGTCACTCTATAGTCCACGAGGGCATGAGTAAGGATTTTTGAACTATTATCATTCAGTACGTAGCTAACTACAAGATAGTTTCTATCCAAACCTCTTCCTCTAAAGACTGCAAAGACGAACTAGACATGCACAAAGAAGATGAAGATCTGGCCTGCCTCATGTCAGCGCCATCTTGCTAAGGTAAGGCTATTCTTTTAATATCGGCTCAATAGCTGATGTTACTAGAGTTTCAGACGTAACAACTTCGATTGTAGCAAATTTAGAAGCTTAGAGAAGGCGTCGTTGACCCTGTGAGCAGTTACGAACTCCATGCCCTAACCCTCCGCAATAGTAATATCTCTCTTCTGCCATTCTCTTTGCCTTTCTTCCAGTGATATCTTCTTTCTTCTTGCTGACAGGTCCATAGGTCCAGGGTGAGTACCTGTAGTAGTAGAAGGAGTTTGATGAGTTTGGAGATTCACTGGCGCTAGTGTTGGAGCAGTAGGGCGTGGTACCATTTGGGGTGCCGATTCGGGACGATTGTGCATTTGAGTTTGTAGTATATGATGATAGGTATCCAACCTTTGACAAACTTCGATGTATTTATTAAAATCTTTAGGCTCTGGATGTATAGTGAAATAATCTTATTATAGCTAGTAGGAGAGTCCTCGTTTCAAAGCTGCTAGCTTGGCCGTATTATCCCAGCTTGTCTTGGCTGCATATTATTGGAATTCAGCAAAATAAGCAGCAAATTTTCTAGCCCCTTGAATTATCATTTGCAGCTTGTATTCTGCGTTAGCTACTCGGTTAGGATCACCAAACGCACTTTCAAGAATCATAATAAGAGTGGCTAAATTAGTTAAGTTTACTGTATCATTTTCTACATAGGGATTGACTTGGTTCAGAGCTTCGTCAGACAGGGAATTAACTGCTAGTCAGAGTTTAGCTTGTTCATCGCTATAGGTAGCTGCCTTCAAACATAACAGTATGAGGAAAGGACATAGCTTATTTCGATCTTTTCCTAAGAACTTCTCTAGATTTAGTATTTTCTCAGGACAGTTTCCTCTTCCAGGTTGTAACCAAGCTAGTGTAGCATTGATAGCTCTCATATCCTCTAATTGGGTTCGGAGCTGGTTAATCACTGTCTCTTATATAGGAATCTTATCTCGCAACTCCTGATTTATTGCTATTAATATGGTGTTCTCTTATTATTATGTCATAAGTTCATTATTGAGATTCGTGACTTGGGTTCGAAGTCTAACCACATCTTGTCAACGATCTAGTAAGCCGAAGAGTTGGTCTACTAAGGTGACTGTTTCATGAAGTATTGCAGTATAGTCTTGATTAGTGTTCACTGGGTCTAGTGCAGCCCTCAATCGAGGAACTAAATCGATAATGGCAGCTGGGAGTTTAACAACCAGTTGAGTCATGATGTATAGATTCATAATAACTATAGGTTAATAGGCTGTACTCGATGGAGTATAGAAGATGCAATATAGTATAATGGCGAGGGTCAATAATTGTGACTCTAGATATATCTCCAAGGAGTGCACGAGACTGTGGCAAAAGCTATGAGCAGAAGCACTGGAAGACGTGGTTGATGAAGATGAGAGGTAGAGTCTATATTACCAAAGCTTATAATACAAAACGTTGCGTGGAGAACAAAAAGAGAGAGAGAAAGTGACAGAGTGCAATTATAATAGAAGTCTAAATCCTAAGCAGCAATAGCACATAGCTTCCATGACCTTCTATCATTATCCAGTCGCCACGCACGGCTTCCATGACCTTCTACTAGTTAACACACATACGTAAATGGCTTATGTGTGTGATGACTCAGTGTTAGCTCGATGAACAACTATAATAGAGAGTATCAGCTGTTGCTGGTATGTACCATAACAGCAGGTCTTAGTACCTTGATAATATATCTGGCTTACTATTCTCCTTACTAAGCTTATATTTGATAATAAAATCAAATTCAGCTAGGAATTCTACTCACTATACTTGTTACCTTATTAGTGTCTTTATATTTATAAAATATTTCAAATTTTTGTAGTCAGTCCAGACTACTATTTGCTGCAGATAAGACTTTATTAGCAGTTCTTACTCTTTAAAAGCCTATACTATTACCATTATTTCCTTGTTATGAATATTATAATTTATTTCTACTATAAAGAACTTCTAAGATAGGAATATGTATAGATATACTTTCCTATTAGACTGCTTCTATAACATAATTGCTTCGATAGTATAGTCACTTACATCTGTTTCAATAATAGTTTCGGCTTCTGAATAGAAGTAGACTAGGATTAGAGAAGTTATATATCATCTTTTTAATTCTTTAGAGGCTTGTCTGCATTTTGCTATCTAATTCTACTAGTAATCCTTTTTAGTAAGTTTAGTCAAGGAATAAGTAATCTTAGAGAATCCTTTAATAAATCTGCAATAGAAATTGTTAAATCCGAGAAATTCCTATCCCTTCTTGACATTTTATAGTACTTACTAGTTTTTGACTTCTTTAACTTTTTTAATAGTTATTCGAATCCCTTTTAGTTAGATTCTATACCTTAAAAATTCTATAGAATTCTTATAGAACTCGCTCTTTTAGAGGTTTACCCCTAGACCTGCTTTATCTAATCTTAATAATAGCTCTTTAACGAACTTATTATTTTCCTTCTTATCCTCAGTATATATTACAATATTATCCAAATATATAATAACTCCTTTATATAATAGATTATATAATAAATGATCTATCATAGCTTGAAAAGTAGTAGGAGTGTTATATAATCCAAAAGGTATTACTTGCTAATAGTATAGTCCAAACTGAATATGAAATGCTATTATTTCTTCACTTTCTTCTGATATCCATATAAGGTAGTAACTATACTTTAAGTTGAGCTTAGTAAATATTTTAGCATTATTCAACCTTTATTTAAACTCTGTCATCAATAGTAAAAGGTATCAGTTTTTTATCATAACTTAGTTAAGTACTTAGTAATTAATACAAAGCCAGTAGATACTATCGGTCTTCTATACTAAGAGAATTAGTACCCCTACTAATAATTAGGATTTTACAATTTTTACTGCTACTATTTGGTTATCTAGCTATATCTTAAGTATTTTTAGTTCTTATTCAGAGAACAGGTATAGTAATCTATAGAGAGCTTCTGCTCTAGCTACTAGTTTAATAATATAGTTAAACTTAGAGTATTATAGTAGCTCCACAGCTTGTTCTCTATTAAAGAGATAAGTCCACTCATGGTATTGGTTAGTAAGGAATGTTTTAATATCCTGCCTATCATTTGTATGCCAAATTAAGCTAGTAGCTTATATGAAGGAGTCTTCTCTGACCTCCTTTTATAATTGGAATCCGTCAACTAGCTTGACCTCGAATTCTTTAGATAAATAATTATACTTATAGTAGTTGCTTTTCTATTATAGTATGCCTTTTTCTCAATCTATATTAGGATTATGTTTCAAGAGCCAAGTAATAGGTAGGTATCTATCAATTCTATCCTCGATTTGTCCAACCTCTCAAACTATATGTTCAGAGTATTTTCCTATAACAATACCTAATGGTTGTATATAATGTATATCAGCTCCTAAGATTAGTTACTGACTAGCACTCTAAATCTGTATAGGTTTCTAGTACTTTTTTATATGGATTTTAGACTTACGAATAAACTCATCATGAAGTATAGAGCCTATTGCTCTATAATTCAATAGTAGTTTATAGACTATTCCTTACTTTTGGATCATTAAGATAGCTTTAATTAGAAGACTTTCTTTATAGATAGGAATATTTTTAGATATTTGTTAATGAGTTCTCTTTATCTTAACTATAATACTTCCTTCTCAGAATAGTACAAGGTATCTATTTGGTTAAATATGATCAACAGGGTTTTATTAGATTGTTATATTAATTAGAATTGTGCTATATATTCCAAATGTTTCGGCTACTTAAGCTATCCTCAGTAGCACTTATTCAAGAGAGGAAATAGAAATAAATAGGTTAATTAAACTTAAGCATAATAAGAAATCCTTTGAGTCTCAATTGACTCCTTTCTAATTATCTTAACAAATAATAATCTCCATCATTATCTTCTGCTAATTCAATAATCCTTTTTCTATATTTATCTACTATCCTATTCACTACTAAGATCTTGATATCTCCATTATTATTCTTCTTGTCTGCCTTTCCTCCCTTAGTTTAGGATTTTTTACTTATGTTAGTGACTTTAGAGGTGACTGGATCTTTTATCTAGTACTTGAACCACTTGTGGTTTTCTTTACCATACTTAAAATAAGAGTTAGACTTCTTCTGTTTTTCAATAACTTTATTAGAGATACCTATCAATTCTAACTCTCAGTCCTTGAAGTCTCCTCCTTGATCTCTCTTCTTCTTCTTCTCACTTGCTTTAGATCCTTCACTATCTTTCTCACTTTTTGCTTTTTTTTTCTTTTCACTTGTCCTTTCTTTTTAGAACTCACTTTAGAGGTAGTAGAAATTTTCTAAATTATAGCCGATATCCTATATCATAACTATTTATTCACCAAGGAGTTAGGATTTATTAAGCATTTGAGCCTATACTAATCTGACTTCTTTATTCAGTCCTCATACTAGCTTGTCCTTAGCTACTTTTTCTAGGTACTCCGTTTTCTATATAAGATTTATGAGAGTATTTAGGTACTCATCAATAGACCTACTATGTTGAAGGTTTAATCAATCAGTTACTACTTGTTTCTTACTCACTTTTATCTTAAAAGAACTTTGAAAGGCCTCTACAAATATTTTCCACTTTACTCAACTAGGATCTAGTACTGTTTGAAGACTACCTAGTAATCCTTGTGCTGCTACAAGATCGATTTTGGGGTAGTAGGCTTTATATCACTATGCTAGATCTCAATACTTAGTACTAGTTGGTTATTCTAGAAGATTAGTAATATATTAGATCTTGACTAAGTTATCTTAATATTTTTTCTTCTCAATTACCTATATATTCTCAAGTCCTTTGATAAATCTCTCAAAATCCTCTAGATCTCCTTTAAATGCTTTAGGCTTAGGGGCTTCAGGCTTTGGTTCTTTGGATTTAGACATAACTTTGATAAGTATTCCTAGAAGTTCTTATGTCACTTATACTATAGTAGTTTTTTTCTTCTTCTTTAAAGTAAATATAGATTTATCCTCTCTACTAGAGGGGTTACTATCTCTATCTCCTGTAATTGCTTTACCTTTTTCTTTTAGTAGTGATAGTAGTGGTATTCTACTAAAGTTAGTTATTCTAGGCTTACTAGATACTAGAGTGAATCTGGCTTGACTTCTAGGGAGAGGAGGAAGTAGAGTACCCCTTTTATATCTCTATTATTACCAATTAAATATACTATCTGAATTCTTATACTTTTTTATTCTTTTTCTATCCTTGACCTCTTATTCTAGTACTTTATCTAGGTATAGGATTTCTTTTACAGGCAGGTCCTATTGCCAGTCTATATTATTAAGTTCTATTGGTGCTATATAAGTTTTTAGAGCTTGTTCTAGAGAGTACTTTATCTCAAATATAGCTTGTATTATATATTGAGTCGCTATCTGAAGATAGTGAAACTAGACCTTATTTTCCATTTCTAGCTGATATGCTCGATCTTGGACTATTTTTAAACGCTTATTTAAGAACGCCTTTATACCAGTTTGGAACTATATCTATAATATATCTATCTTCATAGGTTTCTCTTCTAGTATATCAATATTTTTGCTGAAAATTTTTTTGGTAAGTTTATAAGGTTATTGGATAACGAGTACTTTGGTATTGTCTAGAATAGTAATAGGTTCTTGCTGTCATTCAATCTGGAGAGAGACAGACATTCTAAATAAAGATATTAAGTAGTGGTAGTACTTAATATTATAGTATAATGGAGGTATTTTGTCACAGCCATAGAATAAAGTAATAAGATATTATTCATAAGTATGAAATAATATTAAGTGATTACTTCCTACTATTCAATGTAATATCTATGAGAATAGAATTCTATCTCTAGTAAGTATAGTTAAATACCCATTTTAGAATACTAGAGCCTTCTCTAGAAAGCTTTTTATAGGTGTAGGTACTGAGTCAATTCCCTTAATTATTAACTGACTAACTACATTATAACTAGTCACCCCTACCTATCTTGGCTACTCATGACCTAGTAATCTTGTCTTTTACTTGATAGTATATATAGCCTTTTGATCCAAAGAGGTCTTTTACTACCTTTAGTATATTATCTAGTCTTTAGATAATATCATCATATTATCTACATCAGGAAAGAATTGAGTTTGCCTTTCGTGTCTCTAGTGACACTAGCGCCATAATAGGCAAACTAACAATCTAGAAAGCCCTGATCGTGATCGCTGGCTTCCAGATACTATGGTTAATACTCTCGACATAAGGACGCCTTCTGTGTCTCTGGATACCAGAATCCAATCTATGGCGCCCGGACCAACTCATTCCAGGTTGCCTATATCTCATATGATACTTTAGCTATTCATTCCGGAAGGGGTATGTTTTCAGCTTCCCCATAGTAGAGGTCTACTATAGGTAATAAAATATATCCAACATTAAAAGAGTACCAACAACTAAGTATAAAATATAACCATAGTATTATAACATATATATGTATATCAAAGATTGCCCTATAGTAGGCTGGTACACCTAAAACCAAACCAACTTTCTACCGCCTCTATTGCTAGTTATCACGAGCCTATAGCGCCTGACCCTAATACAAATTTGGAACGATACTTCCAAAACCACTTGCACAACAACCGAGCTCTTGGCAAGCACATCGTAATCCTGAGAGGAGGCATGGCAATGTAGATATTGGTGGCAGGGCAGTATCGACATTGGAAGCAGGGCGGTGTCGACATTGGAGGGAGGATGCTGGCAACATTGTAGACATGGCAGTGTCGACATCGGAGGCATAATAGTATCGACATCGGAGCCAGGGCAGTATTAACATCAGAGGCAGGGCAGTGTCGGCATCGGAAGCATGGCAGTGTCGATGTCGGAGGTATAGTAGTGTCGATATCAGAGGCATGGAAACTCTTTTCCCACTTACAGGATCGCATAGATAATACTGAGAGCGGTCAGCAATGCTTGTATATATCGGAGGCTTGAGAATGCTTTCACCTTTATTCGCTGAACTTGCCTGGTCTCATGGAGGCATGGGATTGTTGATATCGAAAGTATAGCAGTGCTCACATCGCAGGCATGGAAACTCTCCTCCCTCTGGCTAGATCGTATGCCTAATGCTGACAGCGGTCAGCTATACTTGCATATATCGGGAGGCCAAGCCATACTCTCACCTTAGTCAGAGGAACTTGCTCAGTCTCATATAGGTATAGCAGAATCGACACCAGAAGTATGCCACTATCGACATCGGAGGTATAGTAACTCTCCTCCCTCTTCCTGGAGTGCATGGATAATTCTGAGAGCAGTCAGCAATGCTTGTACATATCGCAGGCCTGGTCATGCTCTCACCTCTGGCAGAGAAATTTGCTTAGTCTCACGTAGGCATGGCAAAGTCAACATTGGAGGCATACTAGTATTGATATTGGAGGAATGCTACTGTCGACATTGGAGGCATGCCACTATCGACATCGGAGGCATGCCACTGTCGACACTGGAGGCATACTACTGTCGACATCAGAGCCATGCCACGGTCGATATCGTAGGTATGAAAACTCTCCTCCCTGTTCCTTGATCGCATGGATAATTTTGAGAGCTGTTAGCTATGCTTATACATATCGGAGGCCTGGCAATGCTTTCACCTTCATTCGCTGAACTTGCCTAGTCTCATGGAGGCATGGTACTATAGATATCGAAAGCATGCCAGTATTCATATCGCAAGTATAGAAACTCTCCTCCCTTTTGCTGGATCGTGTACCTAATACTAACAGCAGTCAGCTAAACTTGCATATCTCGGAAGGCCTGGCCATGCTCTCACAAAAATGAGCTGAAGTCCCTGAGATAGGTAAGTTCTGTATGCAAATATCGTACCCTGATAGTGTTCACATTCGTCAAAAATCTTGTGATATAGGTTAGCTATGCATGCACATATTGAAGATCTGGTAATTCTCTTACCTAGATGGCAGTTCATGAGTTTCGTTGACTTGTGTTGTAGATTGTATTGTGGATTGTGTTATAGATAAAATTCCGAATACCCTTGCAACATGAGAGCTGTGCCAGTGATTTGTGGTAGCAGGGAGAGAAATTAGGGGTGCACCACTCTACCCGACTAGGTATGATCAACCCTGCCTGCTAGCCGCTTTGTAGCTTGACTCGGAAAAGCCTGCTTAGACTGGCAATACATACTAGTGTGGCAACAAAGCTAATGGTACGCTATGCCTGTTGGGTAATAGTCATATTTGGCTAAACATCATGCTAACCTCCCCTTTGTATAGTCATGAAATAGATCTGTAATGGAACTCCTCCATAAGTATGCAACCGTGATATAGGTATATCTGGAGTTCTTACCTTTATATAGTGCCGGGCTTGCTAATATACATAGCAATTCAAGTATTCGACGGCTTATTTATATACCTACAAACCATGCATTCGGTAGCTTGCTTAGATAACTGCTATTCATATATTCGCCGGCTTGTTTAGATACCTGCAATTTATGTATTCACTGGCTTTCTTAGATAAGTATACACTTGCTAGTTTCTTGCGCTAATATGCATGCAATTCATGCATTCCTAGTTTCTTATGCTGATATCCATGCATTTCATACCTTTATGGCTACTTTAGCTAACATCTATGATCTTTGCATATATGCATGCAATTCATGCCTTTCCAACTTATTTTCCTAGTATCGATACATTTCTAGTCTTTGCAGCTTGTAAGCTAGTAAATACATAATTGTTTAAGTAAACCAGCAAATGCATAAAATACAGGTATGTAAGTAAGCCAGTGAATGCATGAATTGTAGGTATCTGTAATAAGAGATGTTATTCCTTATTATTTTATTTATCTCGTATTTTCTATATTTATTATTATTCCATAACTGCCGAATCTGGTAGTTAATTATTCTATGGAACTGGCCGTCTCGGATATACCCTCGAGTATGTAGCACAGCCCTAGGATAGCCCCATTCCTATGACTCATGTATTTCCTATAACTCATGTATTTCCTATGACTCATGTGTTTCTTATGACTCATATTTCCTATGACTCATGTAGCACTGCCCCATGGGAAGTGCCGTATTCTATGTATTCTGAACTGTTAGATACGTTATTGAACAAGTATAAAAGGAGCATGAATTCCCCTCTGGAATCTCCTCCTCAGACTACTCAGACAGATGACAACCAACTACAGATCAGTTAGTTAGCAATCAATCTAAGCGGAGATTACACCTGTTAATTAATGTTCCTAATGGAACTCCCAACCTTACAACTACCCTTCTGAGGCAATCTCTCAGTAGAACTGGTATACACATATATCCGTTCTAGCAGATGTAGATTGTATAAACGGTACCGAATGACTACTGTCTAGTATTATTCATTACATTTTTTTTAACATCAAAAGTTAATCTCTACTACCTTTTACCTTATCCCAAGGCCTAATCAATCTTGGCGATATTTTTCTATACTTTTTAGTATAACATATCTTGAATACAATAACAACGTCATAAATTCAAGTAGCAACAACTAATGAGACATCAGACTCTCAACTGTAGTACACCCACAAGACTTAGAAGCAAGCTAAGCAGAGCTCTAACGGGCAGTGGTTCCCCACATAAAAGTATCCCACCCCCTGTAACGGGGAGGGCACGGGGGAGCGACCAAGGGGTACAGCGGAGGCGGAGATGGGTCGTAGGGTACTGTCGCAGAGGAGGCTGTCACGGAGGAGGCTGTCACGGAGGGGCTACTACGGAAGAAGAGAGAAGCTATGAGAATGGCCTAGGTACAAAGGGAGAACAAGACGTTGGGTGAAGAGAGAAGAAGAGAGAAGAGGAAAGAAGAGGGGAAGGCAAGCTATTTAACAATTGGGAGTCGCGCTAATATCACTATGACTCTGAGGACGAGAACACAACCCGAGATAGCTACAACCCGCGATAACCACAACCCGAAGGAAACACAACACGAGATAATCACGACAGAAGATAAGATATCGCACTTGAGGGTAACAAGGAGAGGACAGAGTCGTGGTCGTGACACTACCCCCCTCTTCTATTATTGTCGTTCCAGCGACAAATGGGGGGGGCGTGGCTTGTTAGGGTAGCGTTGGTGAAAAGACAAAACTAAATCCTCAGAATGTTCCAGATCCCCCTCCGGCTGCCAAGTCGCTTCCTCATCGCCTACCCACTTCACCTTGTACTCTAGCTTGCGGTAACAGCGGCGACTGTCCAGAATCTCCTCCACTTCCCACTCATCGGTACCATCCACGATCACTGGTGGGGGAGGGGGCTGTACTTGTCCTGGTAGGGGGTCGTCGGAGGCTGGCTCTAGCTCAGAGACATGGACCACGGGGTGTCGTTTGATTGTACAAGGGAGCTTCAGTCGGTAGGCATGCGTACCCACAGCAGCGAGGACTTCATATGGGCCGGTGAACTTGTGATCTAGCTTGCGGGAGGGTCGTTCGGTGCGGAAGTGCCGGCTGGACAACCATACCCTATCTCCAGGTTTGTACTGTGGGGCTGGGAGTCTTGATCCATCAGCGTACTCCGCCTGCCGGATTTGCGCATATTTGAGCTCTGCTTTGAGCGTGGTATGTAGGTCGGCAAGTTGCGAGGCCAGCGTTTCGGCTGGGGGGTTTTTCTTGGCCTTTTGGAGTAGTGCCACAACATCAACGAACCTTGGGTGCCAACCATAGTTGGCTAGGAAGGGGGAGCACTTGAGTGTATCTGAGAAGTGATTATTGGCTGCAAATTCACAGGTCGCCAGCAGTGTCATCCAGTTATCCTGCTGGTAGTTGACGTACGCTCTCAGGTATTGCTCCATAATAGCATTCATACGCTCTGACTGACCGTCGGTTTGGGGATGATAGGCAGTAGACAAGCGGACATCGATTCCCAACAGTTCACAGAGAGCTTTCCAGAAGTCCGAGGTAAATTGAGGGCCACGGTCAGATACAATGGATAGAGGCAATCCATGATAGCGCCACACATGGTTCAAGTATAACAGGGCAAGGTCTTCAGCGGTACAGGAGTCTCTACAGGGGATGAGGTGTCTCATTTTTGTTAGTCGGTCTACCACCATGAGTATTGCATTGAATCCCCCATCCTCTGGTAGACCTGTTACAAAGTCCATTGTTACGTGTTGCCAGAGCTGGTTAGGAATCTCGAGCGGTCGGAGGGTGCCATAGGGTGCGTGTCTTGTGGACTTGGCTCTCTTGCATACGTGGCAATTGCGGATATATCGCTCAACATCCTTCCGCTGGTCAATCCAGGTATAGCTCCTGTTCAAGAGCTCTAGGGTTTTTGCTACACCTGGGTGTCCAGCTGCGAGAGTGTCGTGGTGATCCCTTATTAGGCGCAGCCGGAGCTGGGGATCTGCAGGTACGTAGAGTCGGTCGAGGTGATAAAGGAGATCATCACGCACTTCATACTCGGCAAGGGAAATTTTGGTATGTCGTTGTTGCCCCGTTCTGATAGCTGAAATGATGTCGGTAACGAAAGGGTCTGCTGTATATGCCGCTATCAAGAGTTCGTGCAAGGTGGGGGCTGAGTCGCCTACGATATCCGTTGCTGTAGAAGCAGAAAGAGAGATGTTTTCGGGCTTAAGGACGACTTGATTTTGAAATTTCAGTCGTTCATCCCCCCCTTTAGGGAGGTCTCCCGACCTTCTAGTTAGTGCGTCTGGTTTACCACCCGCTCTGCCTGGACGGTACTTGATTTTGAAGTTAAAACGTGACAGGAATTCTGACCAACGAGCCTGTCGCCGGTTGAGGAGCTTGGTTGTGGTGAAGTACTCCAGATTTTTATGGTCGGAGAGGACTTCAATGACGCCTTTTGCTGATTCTAGGTGTGGTCTCCATTCTTCGAATGCTCGAATAATAGCCATCAATTCCTTGTCATATATTTCGTAGTTGCACTCGGCAGGAGAGTGCTTCTTTGAGAAGTATGCGACAGGATGGAGTATACCCTGGTCACTATATTGGGAGAGAATACCAGCGGATACGTAGTCTGATGCGTCAGTTTCCACAATACATTCCCGGTCGGGGTCAAAATGGGCTAGGATAGGAGCTGAACAGAAGGCTTCTTTAAGCTGTTCGAATGCGGACTGTGCTTCAGATGACCATTGGAACTTTTGATTCTTCTTTGTTAGCACTGTTAAGGGGGTGACTATTCGGGAGTAGCCTAGGATGAAGCGCCGGTAGAAGTTTGCAAAACCTAGGAATGCCTGTACGTCCTTCACATTATTTGGGGTTTCCCATTCTCTTACCGCAGCAACCTTGGCTGGATCCATTCGAATTCCCTCTGTAGTAATGATCAGTCCCAAGTACTTCACCTCTTGGACATGAAATTCGCATTTCTCAGGTTTCAGGTATAATCCCGCTGCTTCTAATTTCTCCAAAACCTTGCGGACGTGTACCTTGTATTCGGCCAGGGAATCAGAATAGATGAGAATGTCATCCAGGTAGGCTGTGCAGAATACGTCAAGGAAATCGCGAAGTGTGTCGTTAATAAAATGTTGGAAGGAGGCAGGAGCATTGGTCAGTCCGAATGGCATAACATTATACTCGAAATGGCCATAGCGAGTTCGGAAAGCTGTTTTCCACTGTTCCCCTTCTGCAATTCTTACGAGGTTGTAAGCCCCTCGGAGGTCGAGCTTGGTGAACCACTTGGCCTTGGAAAGGCGTGCCAAGGTCTCTTGGATCAGGGGTAAGGGGTAGCGGTTCTTTACTGTAATCTCGTTCAATCCTCGGTAATCCACACAAAGGCGGAGAGAGCCATCTGCTTTCTTGACGAATAGAACTGGAGCACTAGCGGGAGATGAGCTATGACGGATAAAAGCTTTGGTGAGGTTTTCTTCAAGGTATTTCTTTAGGGCCTCGAGCTCTTCTCGAGACATCCCATATAAAGGTCCATATAGGGGCGTTTTACCTTCTACCAAAGGGATTGTGTTGTCGTATGGCCGATGAGGGGGTAGTTTTTCTGCTGCTTTCTCTGAGAATAGATCTATGAAGCCGTGGTATTCCACCGGTATGAGGGACTTCCAGTCTTCCTTGGATCGTAGCTTATTGATTGCGAGGTTGACATCATGGATGGAAAGTAAGTAGGCCTTTAGCTTATGGCGTTTGGTGAAGTACGCAAAGGCCCCTGCTCCAATAAAGTTGATATTCAAAGGGGGTGATTGAGCTTCCATATTTGACGCGAGAGTAGGTAGGTTGCCAGCCTTGTTGTGCGGTTCGGACAGCTTACCCTGTTCGATACAAATAGGGTTCTGGGCAGGAGGGGGTGGAGATAATCCTGTAATAGGTGTTTTGATCGCGTTGCAGTGTTTCTGGCAGTACTGGCTGTCAAACTGTATTGTGTAGGAGCCAAAGCGGACTGATACGTCATGTAGTGCCAGCCAGGGGATTCCTAAGACGATAGGGTATTGGAGCTTGGTGACGAATAGGGGAAGCATCTCGACATGGTTTTGGATATTAGCAGAGAGACAGGCGATATCCGTAACATCTCCGGAGGAGATGGGTCGTCCGTCAATGACATCTATGGTACGGGGAGTCTTTAGGGGGGATGTGGGAATGGTATGGGCGCTAACAAAATCTTTATCAATAAATGCAATTCCAGTTGCTCCGCAGTCTATCAAGGCTGAAGTGGTGATCGTTTTTCCATTAAATGAGATGGTTATAGATACAACGAGATGACGACCTGATAGCAAAGATTCCTCCAACGCTACGGAGCTAACTGAGAATGCAGAAATAGAAAAAGACCCTTGGGCGGGTCCCTTGCTTGCGTCAGCGATTAAGCAAGGGACTCGCCATTTCCCGACTCTGCGGGAGCTTCGAGACCTGTTGTAGTGGCATGGACAGCAAGGGGGCGAGGGCGGCGGATTGGACAGTTCGCCATGAAATGGTCCAGTTTCCCACAGATAATACATGCCCCTTCTGCTTTGCGGCGATCCCGTTCAGCCTGGGAGAGGCGGGGGCGTCCGGAGGAGAGGTCCATGGGGGTGGAACCTCCGGGAAGGAGGGAGGGGTGTGCTGTCTTGTTAGAGGGGGGTGGAGCATGTGGGCGAGGGGCTTGGACTGTAGTGGCGGTCGTGGTGGTGACTTGCGGGGCACGGGTACTGTTTCGAAGGCGGGAGAGCTTTTGCTCGACTCTGCTGGCTTGGTCGATCAATTGCTCGAGAGTGGGGGCATCCGGATAGTGTACCAAAGCTTGCTTGAGTTCATATGAGAGGCCGTCCTGGAACTGATCCAGCTTAGCTCGAGTATCCCAGGGGACGTCGGCGGCGAGGCGTGAGAATTCAGCGACATAGGTAGAGAGATCGGTGTTTCGTTGTTTTAGAGCACGGAGTGCTCGAGTGGCGGTTCCTACTGGGTCTGGGTCTCCAAAGGCGCGGTCAAGAATGGCAAATAGGGAGGTGATGTCTGCCAGGTTGATGCCAGTGGCCAGCACGTAGGGCTGCACCTGGTCCATCGCTTTCCCTTCTAGCAAGCCATATACATATGCGAGCTGATGTTGGATGCTGGGGAATTTAGCTGCGTCCCCATTCAGCTTGATACTAACAGAGTTCTTCCAAGGCTTCAGGCGGAGACGGTCGCCATTAAACTTCGGTGGGGCGGGGAGGTCCTGGGTCTTTGGTAAGCTTGGGGCTGGAGCCCCTGGGGCCATGATGGCCAAAGCATGGTTTAGGGTTTGCACGGTCAAGCGTTCATTGTGCAGCTCCTCCCGGAGGAGGGTAATCTCGTCGTTGGAGGCTTGCAGCTGATCTTGTGTGTTCTGCAGAATTTGTTGAGTGAGGGCGAGGTCACCCCCGAGCTCCCTACCAATAGCATCAGTAGCCAGGAAGATGTCAACGATATCGCGGCGGTAAGCAGTCAGTGCAACGTTGTCGGTAGGAATCGGGAGGGCCCGCCAGGCCTCGAATCTGGGTCCAGGGGGAGCCTGGGGATTGGTATTGGGGGCCGGGGGAGCTGGAGGGATCGGGGGAGCTGGAGGAGCTGGAGGGGCCAGGGGAGCCGGGGGAGCTGGGGTGGTAACTGCGGGGGTTTGGGAGTTCATTTTTTGTGTGTGTACCAGTTGGTCAGGTGAGACCCAACGTAGTGTAACGGGGAGGGCACGGGGGAGCGACCAAGGGGTACGGCGGAGGCGGGGATGGGTCGTAGGGTACTGTCGCAGAGGAGGCTGTCACGGAGGAGGCTGTCACGGAGGGGCTACCACGGAAGAAGAGAGAAGCTATGAGAATGGCCTAGGTACAAAGGGAGAACAAGACGTTGGGTGAAGAGAGAAGAAGAGAGAAGAGGAAAGAAGAGGGGAAGGCAAGCTATTTAACAATTGGGAGTCGCGCTAATATCACTATGACTCTGAGGACGAGAACACAACCCGAGATAGCTACAACCCACGATAACCACAACCCGAAGGAAACACAACACGAGATAATCACGACAGAAGATAAGATATCGCACTTGAGGGTAACAAGGGGAGGACAGAGTCGTGGTCGTGACAGATAAATTCAGATATTTTTAGGTACTAGGATACTTGACTAGAGTTGAGCTTTTACTTCATATTAAAGTACTATAGTCTTTGATAGTCTGTATAGATATTTATATATACTTCCACTAACTAATCATACTATTTCTAGTAATAATCTACTATTGCAAATAGCTCCTTATTATGGATTAGTACTTTTGTTGTACTTTAGAGAGAGTTTTGGTATGGTACTTAATGGAATGAAACTGCTTTACTTTATTGATAGTATAGTATTAAAAAAGGATACTAGTAATAGCCTGATTATTACTATAAGTCTTAATAATAGTCTCTAACTGTTGATCGAACTAAATGAGGATAGGAGCAGAATAGAACTATTTTCAGTGGTCATCAAAAGCTTGTTATTTTTTGTATCCTTAGCTAAAGGGAATATCCTTAGTCAAATCAATTAATAGCTATACTTAAGTACTATAGTTAAAGATAAATTAATAGTAGTAGTTAGCAAAGCCTAATAATATTTGAAACTCTTTCTTCTTTGTGGAAAGAGACTATTTGAATATGGTTTCGACCTTAGTTAGATCTATTTAGACTTGTTAATAGTTGATGGTATAATTAAGAAAGATAGTTTCATAGATATAGAATTTGGATTTGATGAGGTTAACTATAAGCCCATAGTTTATACACTACTATAGAACTCTTTCAATGATTTATTAATATTCTTCTTCGGTTTTACCTCTATAGATGAATAGATTGTCAAGGTATTAGACATATCCCTCTATATCTTTAAAAACTATATCTATTATTTCCTAAAAGGTAGCTAGAGTATTAGTTAATCTGAATAGTATCACTATATATTCAAATAACCCTTTTTTTATATGAAAGGCTATTTTCTACTCATCAACTGGTATAATACTAATGAGGTTATATTTGTTTTTGAGGTCCAACTAAGTGAACTATTTGCCTCCTTAGGTTTTATCAAACAATTTAGTAATAAAGGGAAGAAAATACTTATTCAGAATTATAAAAAGGTTGAGAACCCAGTAATTTACACAAAGCCTTAAGGATCCATCTTTCTATTGTATAAACATAATCAGAGTACTAGTAGCAGAGCAAGATCTTTTGATTTTATCTATAAGGAAATTTTTAAAGAGGTACTTCTAGAGGGCTTCATCTTCTTTCTATATAGTCTTGTAGATAGTACTAATAGGTATCTTAGTATTTGTATCTTCTAAGAGAATCTAATTATTCCATGGCTTATTATAATAGGAGTATTTAGTTATAGCCATAGAATAAAGCAACAAGATATTATTTATAAATATAAAATAATATTAAGTAATTACTTTCTACTACTCTACATGATGTCTACAATAATAGAATTGCGTCTCTAGTAGGTATGGTTAAATACCCACTTCAGAATACTAGAGCCTCCTCTATAAAGCTTTCTGTAAGTATAAGTACCAAGTCAATTCTCTTGATCATTAACTAACTGACTATATTATAGCTGGTGACCCTCACTCACTTTAGTCATTTATGACTTAGCTATCTCATCTTATACTCAATAGTATATATAGTCTTTTAATTAGACAAGCTCTTTACTACCTCTGATATATTATCTAGTCTCTAAATAATATTGTTATATTATTTATTATTAGATAACTCGTATAATGCTTCTATTTTTACTATAGTATACTTTTAGTACTTGGAAAGCTACCCTACTAGCCTGTAGTTTCTTATTCTAAAGGGTATTCTAGGTATATATTAACACTCATAATACTACTCCCATTCTAGGCTTTTTATCCTTAAGAACTTATATATAGGAATTTTTTATATATATATTATATCCTAATTCTACTATCCTGTACTACCTTAGGATTCTTTCTATGGAACTCCTTTAGAATCCTTTTTGCCATTCCTTATATATTTTTATAAGATTCCTATATAGTATCTCCATCAGAGTAACCTATTTATAAAACTAAATATTCTATTAGACATTCTGTTCTTCAGCCATTCCTCTGGCTTTCAACTATTTCTTTAACTACCCAATTTTCTTCTCCTTCTAATAACTTAAGTAAGGGGGATTTAACTCTACGAGTAGGATCTGTACTTTAGCAATAAGGTTTGAGGAGGTTGGTATAGAATACTGGGTATACCTTTAAATTTACTAGTAACTCTAATTTATAGGGTTATATTCCTACTAATTGAGTTATTCATAAGGGACCAATTTTCTTATAATCTAATTTCCGACTTAGTTATTGTATTGTGATATTTTGACTATTCAGCATAACTATATCTTCTATTTTAAACTATAATTATTGAACCCTATTAGTATTATGCTATCTAACCATCTTAACTTTTGTCTTCAAAATTCTCTCTTATAGCCTTTCCTGTATTCCTTTCTAAACTCCTTCTAATAACTAGTTAGCCAAATTTGTATAAGTTATTTTTCCCCAAGGTTCCTAAAACTGCCTTAGTAGGAATTTATAGTTCACTTCAAATAGGGATATTCCTGTAGCTTCTAAGAATACTGAGTTGATTTCAAATTTCATTAGGAGTTATAACTCTTCCTAGTCATCCTACTTCCATAAAGAATAGTAGCAGAGGTACTCCTTAAGTATCTGATTTATCCATTCTGTTTATCTATCTATTTCTGAGTAAAAAGTAGGTGAGAGTTTACTTATAATTCCTACATTGTCTATCAGTACTTTTCAAAAGTTGAAAGTAATCTTATTATCTCGGTCCAAGATAATATCGTCAAGGAGGCCATAATATTACCAAACATATATAAGGAATACTTTAGTAAGGTCTTTTGCTATAGTATTAGTAAGAAGGGGTACTAGCAATATCATCTTTGAGAATCTATCTATAATTACCTATATTTATGTATTTCCATTAGACATGGGAAATTCACTGATCTAGTGTATAGAGATTAAGGTCCAAGGTTAGTATAATACTTTTAATAGTTCCAGTAATCTGTACTTCTTATACCAACTTGGTTTATCTCACTGGTATATATTATAGGATTAGATATAATCATTAATATCCTTCTCGAGCTAAATCCAATAGTAATTGTACTTAAGTCATTTAAAGGTTTTATAGATACTAAAATATTCTACAATTTAGCTATTATAGTTATTTTATAGAATCTTAACTCGGAAGTCTTTATCCTCCAGGATGTACTATCTACTTTTCCATAGCAGAAGGTTATATTTGATCGAAAAGTTCTTATTTATCTTTTTAGCACCTGCTAATACTATACTCCTTATTATTATCCAGTTAGTATCCTCTAACTCCTTTTTCAATAACTCTTCTTTAAATATATTACATAGTTAAATAACTTTTAATACTACAATTTAGAGTTGTCTAAGTTAGAATAGAAACTATTCTAGTTATAGATCCTTACTCCTTTCTTAAGAGTATAGGTCCTAGCATCTTAATAAGGCATCTGACTTGCTATTTTCTCACTAGGCTTATATTTGATAATA
>WHUY01000253.1:0-25029 GCA_015179035.1 Tirmania nivea
AAATCTTTTCGTCAGTCGGGAATAAAATAAATTAGACTTAGAACTTTTAGACTTCATTTACTCGAGGGGCTCTTACTTTCGAATACTCTTAATAGTAGAATTAGATTTAACTGAGAACTACTCTCACTATTTATAATGTACAAGCCATAGTAGATATTTTTTGATAAATATTTTAGGGGATGTGCACCTACCATTATTCTTTGGAATTTCTTCCTAAGTGTTATGGCCATCCACACCTTTGTTAACGCAGTCATAATCTGCGCTCGTTGTCATAGGTTACTAACCCGAACGTAGAGAAGATTCCCATGCCTATAGGTTTCATATACTTCACTTAAGTTAACTTATTCTATTAAAGAAGACTTAGCCAAGATAACTAATTTCTACTTCCGATATAACGCCAATCCCCAATACTATCGAATAAATACCTAACAGTATCATAGAGTTATCTTATTTGAGCTTGCAGTAGTATCTTCTTAATAGTGTCTAGTGTCCATTGAAAATAATTTTCAACTGCTCATAACTCTATTAATAAAGACTCGTGGGTCACAAATAGATTATCATTAGATAGGCGTCAATACGTAGAAGATTATAGAATCTTAATTCATCTCAATACCTATATTATTCGTGCAGTTATTATCAGTAATATATAAACGTCTTCATGGATTTAATTAACCTTACTAAAGATTTTATAACTCTATAAGTATTACTCGGATCATAAGATGAATTGCGGAAATAGAATCAGGGCGATGAATGGGCCTAGATACAACTTTGAAATATTAAATTTGGAGAACTTTATATTTCAACTATATCTTTGGCCTTGGTTTAGAGCGAACTCCTTTATAATATCACCGGACATACTTTGGTCTAAAGTACGCCCTCGTGGCTTCATTATTTTATTTATTTTTACTGAGTTATTTTCCTATATTCAGGGTAACAACTTCAGTTTAGGGTAACGCCAAGACTTTAGGGTAACAGCTAGTATAGCTAGTATATGTGCATATAGTCAATATATTGATCTAGATATAACTATTGAACCATTGATCGGATACTTATGAAACTTAAACCGTAGCTCCCTCAAGGGTCTATGGAAGTGCCATAAGGGTCTTAACTATCCATGATAGTTATATACTACTCCGAGATTCAAACCTGTTTCATATACTTATCTTTTATAGATAAGTATTAGAAAAGCTTGCACTACATTGCTATGAGTGTACTTAGAGTCCATATGGATATCTAGGGTCATTCTGTAGGAGCTCAAGTACCTATGGTAGGGCTGGATGTCACTTTATGACAGTGCCTCCCTTCTTAAGGTTCTTGTCTGCAAGAACCTAATTGATTATATAAATAGAATCAGTATTGTTACTAACAAATATAGATAGGGCTTGAGGACTAGTCCTTATATACAACAGCCAAAACACAGCTGCGTACGTCTTATTGCACCCCTAGGACAGAAAATAGTATAAGAAATACAGGTAGAAAACAAAAAATACATAAAAGATAATTCAAAAACCTAAAGCCTAATAGGAAAAAAAGAAAAATCCTCACAAGATAATATCAGGGTCCCGTGGCTTATAAGGATTATCTAGATAGAATTTTCAAACAATTTTGGAGCCTCCATCCTTCAAGTTCTTATATGGTTCCCATATATTATCATCAAGACTATAACGCTTCTAGGAAACTAAGTACATAACTTTTCCCTTCCAAAGCTTACTAGTCCTAACTTTCTCAATCTGGTACTCCGATTCTTCGAGATCGACAGGAGGGGGTGTTGGCAAACATCTGCCGACAATTGTATTAAGGTAGTAGTGTTCTAATAGACTGATGTAGAAGACGGAGTATATTTTATCTATACTTGGAGGAAGTTCTAACTTATAAGCATAAGTATTAATGAGTTATTTGATTCTAAACTTCCTTTGAAGCTTGTAGTCAAGCTTCTTGGTCGGACACCTAGTCTTAATATTTTTAGCATTGACTATAACCTAGTGTCCTACCTTGAATGTCAGTTCCTTTTCTGCTACCTTAAGATTGTAATATTTTGATATGTGGGCCTACGTTGCCTTCATATTCTCCCTCATTATCTCTTTCATTACATTCAGGTTTTCGACCATCTTAGCTGCCTCAGGGTTGTTAGATTCGGTTGAGGCCTCAGTTGGGTTCTAAAAGTTGTTCTTGGGATATTGGCTATGTGCTATGTAGAAGGGAGTACATTTAGTACTAGAGTGGATAGTGTTGTTGTAACAGAACTCGGCAAATGGAAGTAACTCAACCCAGTCATCCTGATCCCAATAGTAATATGTTCATAGATAATACTTTAGGATCTGGTTGACTCATTCAGTTTAACTATCCGTTTGGAGGTAATATACTGAGGACTTATCCAACTCAACTCCTAATAATTGCATAACTTCCATCTAAAACGAACTTGTGAATACCGAGTCCCTATCTAAAATGACTCTCTTTAGCAACTCATGTAGTCTCCACACCTCCTTGACGAATATCCCAGCTAACTCCTTAACCTACTAGTTCTTTAAAGGAATGAAATACACCATCTTGATAAACCAATCAATAATAACCCAGATCTGATTATACCCTTTAACTGGAGGTAAATCAGTAATGAAATCTATCAAAATATATTCCTATGACTTATAGGGAATTGGAAAAGGTACGAGCTTACCATATTTCTTATGTCATACTATTTTGTTACACTGGCAAACATCGCATATACAGACGTAGTTATGTAACCAATCTTCCATGTTTGGCCCGTAGTAATTTCGTTTCATTAGTTCGAGGGTTTTGTCACATCCAAAGTGTCCTGCAACTTTAGTATCATGGCTCTGGAATGCTACTTTTAGCTTTAGTGAGTTGTTGTTAGGAATATACAAACGTCTTTCATAAGTCACCATGTCATCTTCCAAACTGTAGTACTCAAGACCAGGATACTCCTTGCTAAACTTCAACGTATTTCGAATCCCCAACTACTTTTAATCTATGAGACCAGCCTTTAGGATTTCCTTTAACCAAGTTGATTCATCCATTTGTGAGGCCTTCACTACTATAATTCGGCGCGTTACTAGTACCTCCTCACTCAAACCTAGTTGGAATTGACCAGGTTTGAACATCCGAATCATGTAGTCCTGCTTCTCCTCCCCTTCTTCAAGGTCAGGATCAACCTAATAGGAAAATGTATCACCCTTGCCATTCTTGTTACCTGGGCGGTAGATGATCCTAAAATTGAACTGGCTTAATATTTCTACCCAACGAGGCTGCCTTCGATTGAGTAACTTTGTAGAATTAAAGTACTTAAGGTTCTTGTAGTCTATATAAACAATTATCTCCTCTGGAGTACCCATTAAAAAGTATCTCCATTCTTAAAAGCAGTTAATGATTACGATCATTTTTTCATCGTAAACATCACAGTTAAGCTCTACAGGAATAAAACGCTTTGAGTAGTAAGCGACAGGGTATTAACAACTATTTGGTTTCTTCTGGGATAGGATACCAGCTTTTGCTAGATTGGATGTATCTGTCTCGATCATTTTTGGTCATTTGGGATGATAATAGCATAGTATCGAAGCTGTGGTGAACCTATATTTCAGTTCGTCGAAGGCTTTTTGATATTGCTGTGTCCAATTCCAAGGAACTCCATTATGTGTAAGTATTTGAATTGGAAGAGCCAAACTACTAAAGCCTTTAATAAACTGGTGATAGAAATTAGCAAAACCAATAAACTTTTGTACCTCTTTGACGTTCCGAGGGGCTTACCATGTGAGGATGTCCTCGACTTTTTTCTAACCTATTTGTATTCCTTTAGTGCTGATCTTAAATCCTACAAATTCTACCTCAAGGACATGGAAGATACACTTGTCAATATTGATACAAAGGTTATTCTCCATTAGCTTCTGTAGCACCCAACAGACGAGTTCAATATGTTCTTCTTCAGTCTGAGTGTATATAAGGATATCATCAAGATATATAACGATCCTTTAATCGATTCTCTCAGATAGAAGATTGTTAATATGTCATTGGAAGACGGATGAAGTATTAGTTAGTCTAAAAGGCATAACTGTATATTCGTACAAGCTATATCTGGTCTTGAATACTATCTTCCACTCGTCTCCGGCTACTATTCTTAGCAAATTAAACCCAAATTTTAAGTCGAGTTTAGAGAAAACCTGTAAAGTGCCAACTTGTTCCATGAGAGTAGTCATGAGTAGCAGGGGATACTTATCTTTTCTTGTAATAGCATTGAGACCTCTATAGTCTACGACTATTCAAAGCTTGCTATTAGGTTATTTGGCGAAGAAAATAAAAGCGCCAGCACTACTTTTGCTTGGTCTAATCTTACCGGTTCAGAGTATTTCGCTAAGGTATTCCTTAAGAAGTTCTAATTTATTTAGTGAAAGAGGGTACAATTTCCTAATGATGGACTTTTTCCTTCTTCCAACTCGATTGTCATATACTATGGGCCATGAGAGGGAAAGGCAAATTGCATTTCCTTTCTAAAGATTTTTGCAAAATCCTTGTACTGAGATGGCAATCGATCAGCAAGTTCTTCAAGGTTCTCAGTCACAGTTATTTTTATAATCTTGTAAATATCCCCATTAGCAAACTTCTGATAATTCCATTCCCTAATCTTAATAAGTCCGACATACTGAATCTCTGCAAGTACTTCGTTAAAGTCAGCAAAATCAGTAACCTCCTTGATCTCCAATGCCCTCTTAAGCTCGAGCCAATAAAGAGTGGTGACTCATAGCTTATCATAATTGGTGATAATCTAATCTATCCCCAAAATGAGTGGAAGACCTGATTCGAGGTATGCAACTTCAGTTACTAGGTTAAGAGTTTTGTTTTGCTCTGATCTTGCATCAGGGACTTCCATCTACAGGTTCCAAACCTGCACTCTACTAGACCTCTTGAAAATTGAGCTATTGGCGCTCTCTAGTCTCAGTTTTTTCTCCCTCTTTACTCAAGGCAATATCATCTATTTAACGAAATTAGAATCGAAAATTGTGGCTTCCGTACTAGTGTTAACCAAAGTATTAATAGAAAGTTCCCTATGGATTCCTCCATACATCTAAGATAACTTAACAGAGATAAGAAACTTCACCCTATTAGACTTCAATACTTTTACACTCGATTTTCCTGCCAAAGAGAGATCCTTAATTCCATCCAATAAAATATCTGGCACTGCCACCTTTCATGGTCTTTTTTGAAGTTTGCCGATAAGAAGAGCCACCTCATTATCGACTTTTCTTTTTATCTCTTTTTTGTGTTTTGCAAAGAAAAAAAAGCAGAAGAAGATAAGTTACGAGAAACAAAACTAATGAAAGTAAGGTCAATATCTATGGGTTCCCTAACATATTTCTCTTTTCAACTACCAACAGAGATACCCTTCTTCATAACATAAATAGAAAACTAATCCTACGAGACCATCTAACTTGACGTACTAGATGGCTTACTTCCCTAATAGTCTGAATTTTCTCTATAATCCAACTCATCATTACTAATTATCTGACTAAAAGAAACCTCAAGTGGCTCTACCAGAGCTACTACTATTGCTACCTTCTTAACTTCCTCCTTAGCTTTACCCTTTCCCTTAGACTCTGCTGATGGTTTCTATCCAACTGTATAGTCACTTATTATATGGGTTTTATCCCCACACTTGATGTACTATATATCCTTCTTCCAAGCTTGCCATATGACATAGGTGACTGCGTCTTAGCTAGGCTCTTTTTCCTTCTTGTAGGAAGTGTTAGACTTGAGTTTGGATTTGGTATCAGGCTTAGTTTTTGCCTTTTGCTTTGGCTTTAAGATTCAGTCCTTAAAATTTTCAGACTTCTTCTCATTAGTTTTGAGGGCAAGAGCTGCCTCCTTTTTTACATTAGCAGCCTATTCTTTCTGACAGAACTAGCTTTGTGCATGTGCCTCCCTTACCTTCTTATATTCTATTTAAGACCTAGCGTTGGTGATAGCCTGGAAGCACATCTCTATACTAGTAGGCACCTTATTAAGAATGTCATTGTCAGTACTGACTCAGACCATATAGGCTCTAGTCTCTAGTTGGATAGCTACGATCAAGTGCTTCCAAAGCTATTCTCGTAGTAGTTCCACTACCAACTGATGAACCCTAACCTGTGCAATGAAATCCTTCATTATCTCACTTTTCTTCTAGTACTCCTTCTGAAAGGAGACCTTCACATCATATTACTTATGCTGATTTTGGTGGGCATTAATAAATTCTTGCTAGAAGATATTAAATATGTCCTATTCGACCCATCCAAAATTAGTATCTAGTATTTACTTATGCTGGTTAGCATAATACTAGCTCTTTGCTTTGCCCATTAATAGATCTGCTACGAACAAGATCTTTTCATTATGGGTAGAATATGTTAGTGATATACATTCGAATGTATGGTCTACCTTCATCAAGAATTCCTTCAACTTGCTTGAAGTTTCATCAAACTTTAGAGGTAACAGGAGGTTTCGAGGTTCTTTCTTTTCAAAAAGAACCTTGGTCTTTTTAGCTAGTGGAAGTGGAGATGGTAGAGGTGGTGGTGGTGGTGGAGGTACGAGACTACCTATTAGGCCGGAGTGGATATCATAGATGAAGCTATCGGTGTGTATCGATTGAGTGCGTTTGGTATGCTTTGGTTGATTGATTGGGTGTTCTTAGAGGTCTTTGAGTTTCCTCTTATGAGTTTGAATAAGACGGGAGAGGGCTTCTACTGATTTCCTATTTATTTAACAATTCTGAATGTGATCATTCTATTTTTGTTTGATCGTCTTCTGCATCTAATTGCTTACCTTGCCTATATCTGCCTTGATAGTATCGAACTCGATCTTCATTATATTAATAATGGCCTCTATATTCTATGTGAGCTTATTGGTCAGTACTTTCAACTGCTTTTCCAACACCTCACTGATAGATATAGTCAATTATTAAACTGCATCCTGTTGTCCCTCGATTTGGCCTTTGAGGGCCGCTACTTCCTCGGTTACTTGCTGCTGTAGTAATTTAAAGTCCTCATATATAGCTTTGACATCCTTGAAAACTATCTGATGAGCTTCTTGAGCTACTTCATAAGCCTCCTGAGATTCAACTAAGAGGGTTGCATGTATTTGCAAATCTCTTGTAAGGTTTACAATCTTAGTACAATGGCGTTCAAATTCAGAGACTCCATCTTGAATGATACGAGCTAGTAATTAATTGTATTGTTCTTGAGAGATAGCTGGGTATGTGTTTCTTGTAGGGCGAGGTGGTAGATATGATGGATACTGTGAGAAGGTATTGCTACCTGCTCGCCGTAATGGCCATTAAGTTGGAGAGTCAAAGCAATGCAATAAACCCAGTAGAAACTCTTGCAGGTAAGATATTAATTTGTCTAGAGAGTAAAACTGCTGCCTAAAAGATTCTATTCTTCATAAGAGAATATCTTCTATTGGCATGTTATCTTCTGTATTAGTTCCTGATTTCAGAAGATTATATAGTCGCTGTATGATAGTATAAGGTGTGATATCAGGGAGTATAATAGATCGGTAGGGCTGGCTAGGCCCTCTTAATGTCTGGGAGTTAGACATACTTTATTCGAGTATACTGGTGATAAACAAGATGAGAATTGTTTATCTATAAAGTAATGTCATGAGGGCCCTATTCACCCTTATAGTGCTCTTACAACTATAGAATAGGACGGCCATACTTCTACTACTGCAATGATACTTATTTCGCCACACAAAATAATATCTTATAGCAGAAAGTTCAATCTGCTTTAATCCTTCACGAGAGATCTTATTTCGAAATACAAAATAAATCTTTTCATTGATAGGGAATAAAGAAAACTAGACTTAGAACTTTGTAGGCTTCATGTACTTGAGGTGTTCTTACTTTCAAATTCTCTTGATGGTAAAATTCGATTCAACTGGAAACTACTCTCACTATTTATGAGGTACGGTAATGGTAGATATTCTTTGATAAAATATTTTAGAGGACTCGCACCTACCTATTACTATTCAGAATTTCTTCCTAAGTGGTATACCATCTACACCTTTATTATCATAGTCATAATCTGCTCTCGTTGTTATAGATTACTAGCCTGAATATAGAGAAGATTCTCATACCTGTATATTTTATATACTTCACTTAAGCCACCTTATTCCATTAAAGAATACTTTAGACAAGATAACTAATTTCTACTTCCAATATAACACTAATTCCCGATACTATCAGATAAATACCCAACAGTATCATAGAGTCATCTTATTTGAGCCCACAGTAGTATTTTCTTAATAGTATTTAGTGTCTATTGAAAATAATTTTCAACTGCTCATAACTCTATTAATAAAGACTTGTGGGTAATAAATAGATTATCATTAGATAGGCGTCAATGCGTGGAAGATCATAAAATATTAATTCATTTCAATACTTATATTATTCGTAGAGTTATTATTAGTAATAGATAAACTTCCTTATAGATTTAATTAACCTTGCTAAAGGTCTTATAACTCTATAAGTATTACTCTGATCATAAAATAGATTGCAGAAACAGAATCAGAGCGAAGAATAGGCCTAGGTATAACTTTGGAATATTAGATTCGGAAAACTTTATATTTTAAGCGTATCTTTGGCCTTAACTTAGAGTATACTCTCTTATAATGTCATCGGACGCATTTTGGTCTAAAGTACGCCCTCGTGGCTTCATTATTTTATTTATTTTTACTGAGTTATTTTCCTAAAGTTCAAGGTAATAACTTCAGTTCAGAGTAATGCCAAGACTTCAAGGTAACAGCTAGTATAGCTAGTATATATATATATAGTTAGCATATTAATCTAGGTATAACTATTGAACCATTGATCAGATACTTATAAAACTTAAACCGTAACTCCCTCAAGAGTCTATGAGTGTACCATAAGGGTCTTAACTATCTATGATAGTTATATACTACTCCAGAATTCATACTCATTTTATATACTTATCTCTCATAAATAAGTATTTAGAAAAGCTTGTACTATACTACTATGAATGTACCTAGAGTCTATATGGATATCTAGAGTCATTCTATAGGAGTTCAGGTACTTATGGTAGGGCTGAATATCACCTCGTGATAATTTCACAACACCTCTGCCCATGTTTTGGTACCCTACTCGAAGGCCCTTAGTAGTATTATCCCTTATAATTTGGGGGGCCCACTCCAGCCCTTCCTAAGGTAGTACTTTCCAATTTGCCTTGTCTCTTCATACCTCTCCCATTCCCGAATCTTTCAGATCTAAAGCCCGACTGTCTCTTTAGTAGGCTGGAGCCCCTGTACTGAATACTTAAAGCAAACATCCTGCTACTCGAAGTACATCCCATAACTATATGACCTGCCCTTCCACATCCGAAATACTTTACATTATATTACCCGATTTAAAGGCAGGAGAAACCTTGTCCTTGCTACTTACTCTAGGATGTCCTTGACTTCACTTGCAGACCTATTTCCTTCTCTATACAACTTAGCCTTCTATTATTATCTCTCCTCCTTAGACCTGACTATTATGGGTATTAACACATATCTAGAATACCCTTTATTATAGGAAACTATGAGCTAATAGGGTAGCTTCCTAAGTACCAATAGTATACTATACTAAAGAGAGAAGCATCATCTGAGTTATCTAATAATAGGTAATATGACAATATTATTTAGAAACTAGATAATATACTAGAGGAAGCAAAAAACTTCCTTGAATCAAAAAGCTATATATACTATCGAGTATAAAATGAGATAGCTAGGTCATGAATAGCCAAAGTAAGTAGAGGTGACCAACTGCAATGTAGTTGGTCAGTCGATAATCAAGGGAATCGACTTGGCACCTACACCTACAAAAAGCCTTTTGGAGGAGGCTTTAGTATTCCGAAGCAGGTATTTAATTATACCTACTAGAGAAGAAATTCTACCCTCATGGACATCACATAGAATAGTAGGAAGCAATCACTTAATATTTTTTCATACTTGTAAATAATATCTATTTTACTTATTCTATGGCTGTGACTGAGCACTCCTGTTATACTATTGTCACGGGGGCCCTATTCACCCTTATAGTGCTCCAGCAACTAAAGAATAAGACGGCCGTACTTCTACTGCTGCAACGATACTTATTCCGAAACACAGAATAATATCCTATAGCAGAAAGTTCAATCCACTTTTAATCCTTCATGACAGATCTTATTTCGAAACACAAAATAAATCTTTTCGCTAGTCGGGAATAAAGAAAACTAGACTTAGAACTTTGTAGGATTCGTGTACTTGAGGTGCTCTTGCTTTCGAATACTCTTGATGGTAGAATTAGATTCAACCGAGAACTACTCTCACTATTTATAATGCGCGATGATAGTAGATATTCTTTAATAAAATATTTTGGGGGACGCGCACCTACCCATCACTCTTCGGAATTTATTCCTAAGTGTTATACCATCCATACCTTTGTTAATGCAGTCGTAATCTGTGCTCATTGTCACAGGTTACTAGCCTGAATGTAGAGAAGATTCCCATGCCTGTATATTTCATATACTTCGCTTAAGCCGACTTATTCCATTTAAAGAATACTTAACCGAGATAACTAAATTCTACTTCCGATATAATACCAATTCCCGATACTATCGAGTAAATACCCAATAGTATTATAGAGTCATCTTATTTGAGCTTGCAGTAGTATTTTCTTAATAGTGTCTAGTATCCATTAAAAATAATTTTCAACTGCTCATAACTCAATTAATAAAGACTCGTGGGCCACAAACAGATTATCATTGGATAGTCATCAATGCATAGAAGATCATAGAATCTTAATTCCTCTCGATGCCCATATTATTTGCGAAGTTGTTATCAGTAATAGATAAACTTCCTCGTGGATTTAATTAACCTTACTAAAGGTCTTATAGGTCCACGGGTATTACTCCGATCATAAAATGGATTGCGGAAATGAAATCAAGGCAGTGAATAGGCCTAGATACGACTTTGGAATATTAAATTCGGAGAATTTTATATTTCAACCGTATCTTTGGCCTTGCCTCAGGGCATACTTCCTTATAATGTCACCAGACGCACTTTGGCCTAAAGTACGCCCTCGTAGCTTCATTATTTTATTTATTTTTACCGAGTTATTTTCCTAAAGTTCAGGGTAATAAGTTCAGTTCAGGGTAACGCCAAGACCTCAGAGTAACAGCTAGTATATATACATATAGTCAGTGTATTAATCTAGGTATAACTATTGAACCATTGCTCGGATACTTATGAAACTTAAACCGTAGCTCCCTCAAGGGTCTATAGGCGTCCCATAAGGGTCTTAACCATCTATGATAGTTATATACCACTCCGAGGTTCATACCCGTTTCATATACTTATCTCTTATAGATAAGTATTAGAAAAGCTTGCACCACACTGCTATGAGTGTACCTAGAGTCCATGTGGATATCTAGGGTCGTTCTATAGGAGCTCAAGTACCTATAGTAGGGCTAGATGTCACCTCGTGATAGTGCCTCCCCCCTTAAGGTTCTTGTCTGCAAGAACCTAATTGATCATGCAAATAGAATCAGTATTGCTACTAATGACTATAGATGGGGCTTGAGGACCAGTCCTCATATACGACAGCCGAAATACAGCTGTGTACGTCTCATTGCACCCCAGGGACAGAAAATGGCATAAGAAATACAGGTAAACAAAAAATGCGTGAAAGATAATTCCAAAAACCTAAAGCCTAAATAGGAAAAAATGAAAAATTCTCACAAGATAACATCAGGATCCCGTGGCTTACGAGGGTTATCTAGATGGAATTTCCGAACGATTTCAGAGCCTCCATCCTTCAAGTTCTCATATAGTTCCCATGTGTCA
Organism: Tirmania nivea; assembly: GCA_015179035.1. Taxonomy (NCBI): domain Eukaryota; kingdom Fungi; phylum Ascomycota; class Pezizomycetes; order Pezizales; family Pezizaceae; genus Tirmania; species Tirmania nivea. The sequence goes on from WHUY01000253.1 coordinate 11,857, forward strand.
TTATCAGGACCGTAACTCTTCCAGGAAACGAAGTACATCAGTCTTCCTTTCCGAAGCTCACTTGTCCTAACCTTCTCTACCTGGTATTCCGATTCTTCGAGATCGATAGGAGGGGGCGTTGGCGAACGTCTGCCGGCAATCGTATTAAGGTGGTAGAGTTCCAACAGACTGATATGGAAGACGGAGTGGGTTTTGCCTGTGCTCGGGGAAAGTTCTAACTCATAGGTGTAGGTACCGATAAGTCGTTTGATTCTGAACTTTCCTCGAAGCTCGTAGTCAAGCTTTTTGGTCGGACGCCTAGTCTTAATATTCTTAGCGTTGACCATAACCCAGTCTCCTACCTTGAATATCGGTTCCTTCTCTGCCACCTTAAGATTGTAATACTTCGACATGCGAGCCTGCGCTGCCTTCATGTTTTCCCTCATAGCCTCTCTCATTATGTCCAGGATTTCGACCGTCTTAGCTGCCTCAGGGTTGTTGGATTCAGTTGAGGCCTTAGTTGGGTTCTGGAAGTTGTTCTCGAGGTGTTGGCTATATGCTGCGTAAAAAGGAGTGCGTTTAGTGCTAGAGTAGACTGTGTTATTGTAACAGAACTCGGCAAACGGAAGTAACTCAACTCAGTCATCCTGATCCCAACAGCAATACGTCTGTAGGTAATGCTCTAGGATCTGGTTGACTCGTTCAGTTTGGCCATCCGTTTGAGGGTGATATGCCGAGGACTTAGCCAGCTCAACTCCTAATAACCGCATGACTTCCATCCAAAATGAACTTGTGAACACCGAGTCCCTATCCGAAATAACCCTCTTTGGCAATCCATATAGTCTCTATACCTCCTTGACAAATATCCCAGCTAACTCTTTCACCTTCCAGTTCTTTAAAGGAATGAAATATAGCATCTTAGTAAACCTATCAACAATAACCCAGATCTGATTATACCCTTTAATTGGAGATAAATCAGTAATGAAATCCATCGAAATATGTTCCCATGGCCTATAGGGAATTGGAAGAGGTACAAGCTTACCATATTTCTTGTGTCGCACTGTCTTATTGCGCTGGCAAGCATCGCATGTATGGATGTAATCATATACCCAATCTTCCATGTTTGGCCAGTAGTAATTTCGTTTCATTAATTTGAGGGTTTTGTCACGTTCAAAGTGTCCTGCAACTTTAGCATCATGGCTCTAGAATGCCACCTTTAGCTTGAGTGAGTTGTTGTCAGGGATATACGAACGTCTTTCATAGGTTACTATGTCATCTTCCAAACCGTAGTGCTTAAGACCGGGATATTCCTTGCCAAACTTTAACGCGTTCCGAATTCTTAACCACTTCTCATCTATGAGGTCAGCCTCTAGGATTTCCTTCGACCAAGTTGATTCTTCCATCTGTGAGGCCTTCACTGCCATAATTTGGTGCGTTACTAGTACCTCCTCACCCGAACCTAGTTGGAATTGACCAGGTTTGAACATCCGAATCGTGTGGTCCTGCTTCTCTCCCCCTTCTTCGAGGTCAGGATCAACCTGACGGGAAAACGCATCAGCCTTGCCATTCTTGTCACCTGGGTGGTAGATGATCTTAAAATTGAATTGGCTTAGTATTTCCGCCCATCTAGCCTGCTTTCGATTGCATAATTTTGTAGAATTAAAGTACTTAAGGTTCTTGTGATCTGTATACACAATTATCTCCTCAGGGGCACCCATTAAGAAGTGTCTCCATTCCTGAAAGCAATTAACAATTACGACCATTTCTTTATCATGGACGTCATAATTAAGCTCTGCTGGGATGACGTGCTTTGAGTAGTAAGCGACTGAGTGCCAATGACTGTCTGGTTCCTTCTGGGATAGGATACCAGCCTTTCCTAGATTGGACACATATGTCTCGATCATCTTTGGTCGTTCGGGGTGATAATGGCATAATATTGGAGCTGTGGTGAATCTATATTTCAGTTCATCGAAGGCCTTTTGATACTACTGTGTCCAATTCCAAGGAACTCCATTGGACATAAGTGTTTGAATTGGGAGAGCCAAACTACTAAAGCCTTTAATAAACCGGCAATAGAAATTAGTAAAACTAATAAACTTCTGCACCTCTTTAATGTTCCGAGGGGCTTGCCATGTGAGGATGTCCTTGACTTTATTCTGACCTATTTGTATCCCTTTAGTGCCGACCTTAAATCCTACGAATTCTACTTTGGGAATATGGAAGATACTCTTGTCAATATTGACACAAAGGTTATTCTCCGTTAGCTTCTGCAGCACCCAACGGACGAGCTCGATATATTCCTCTTCAGTCTGAGTATATATAAGGATATCATCAATATATACAATGATCCCTCGATCGATCCTCTCAGATAGTATATTGTTAACATGTCGTTAGAAGACAGACGGAGTATTAGTTAGCCCAAAAGGCATAACTGTATACTTGTACAAGCCATATCTGGTCTTGAATGCTGTTTTCCACTCGTCTCTGGCTGCTATTCTTAGCAAGTTAAACCCAAGTTTTAAGTCGAGTTTAAAGAAAACCTGTAAAGTGCCAACTTATTCCATGAGAGTAGTCATGAGTGGCAGGGGATACTTATCTTTTTTGGTAATGGCATTGAGACCTCTATAGTCTACAACTATTCAAAGCTTGCTATTAGGTTGTTTGGCGAAGAAAATAGGAGCGCCAGCACTACTTTTGCTCGGTCTAATCTTGCCGGTTCGGAGCATCTCATCAAGGTATTCCTTGAGAAGCTCCAGTTCATCGGGGGAGAGGGGGTACAACTTTCCTGATGGTGGACTTTTTCCTTCTTCCAACTCGATTGTCATATCCTGTAGACCATGAGTAGGAAGGGCGGATTGCATCTCCTTTCCAAAGATTTTTGTAAAATCCCTGTACTGAGATGGCAATCGATCAGCAAGTTCCTCTAGATTCTCACCCGCAGTTATTTTCATAACCTTGTGAACGTCCCTATTTGTAAACTTCTGATAATTCCATTCCCCAATCTCAATAAGTCTGACATACTAAGTCTCTATAAGTATTTCGTCAAAGTCAGTGAAATTAGTAACCTCCTCGATCTCCAATACTCTCTTAAGGTCGAGCCCATAAGAAGTGGTGACTCGTAGCTTATCATAATTGGCGATGATTCAATCAATCCCCAAAATGAGTAAATGACCTGGTTCAAGGCACGCAACCTCAGTTACCAGGTCAAGGGTTTTGTTTCACCCTGATCTTGCATTAGGGACTTCCATCTGCAGGTTCCGGACCTGCACCGTGCCAGACCTCTTAAGAATCGACCCGTCGGTGCTCTCTAATCTCAGTCTTTTCTCCCTCTTAACCTAAGGCAACATCATCTATTCAACAAAATCAGAATCGAAAATCGTGGCTTCTGCGCTAGTGTCAACCAAAGCATTAATAGAAAGTTCCCTTTTTATTCCTCCGTACATCCAGAATAACTTAACAGAGATAAGAAACTTCAGCCCATTAGATTTCAACACCTTTGCACCCGATTTTCCTGCCAAAGAGAGATCCTTAATTCCATCCAATGAAATATTCGGCACTGCCACCTTTTGTGGTCTTTTTTGGAGTTTACTGACAAGAGGAGCCACCTCATTATCGGCTTTTCGTTTTGTCCCTTTTTTTGTGTTTTGTAAAGAAGAAAAAGCAGAGGAAGACAAATTACGAGAAATAGAACTAATGAAAGTGGGGTCAATATCCATAGGTTCCCCAATATATTCCTTCTTCTAGCTACTAACAGAGATGCCCTTCTTAATAACACAAAGAGAAAACCAATCCTACGAGAACATCTGACCCGACGTACTAGATGGCCCACGTCCCTAACAGTCTCAATTTTCCCCATAATCCAACTCATCATTACTGATGATCTTACCAAAAGAAACTTCAAGTGGCGCTACCACTGCTGCCACAGTCGCCACCTTCTTCACTTCCTCCTTGCCCTTACCTTTTCCCTTTGACTTTGCTGATGGTTTCCAACCAACTGTGCAGTCACCCATCATGTGGTTTTTATCCCCACACTTGATGCACTACAGGTCCGTCTTCCAAGCCTACCGCATAGCATAGGTAACTGCATCTTGGCCAGGCCCTTTTTCCTTCTTGGAGGAAGCATTGGACTTGGCTTTGGATTTGGCATCAGGCTTGGTTTTTGCCTTCTGCTTTGGCTTTGAGATTCGGTCCTTGAGATTCTCGGACTTCTTCTCTGTAGTCTTAGGAGCGGGGACTGCCTCCTTTTTTGTACCAGCACCCTGTTCTTTCTGACGGAACTAGCTCTGTGCATGTGCCTCCCTTACCTTCTCATACTCCACCTGAGACCCAGCATTAGCTATTGCCTGGAAGTACATTTCTGTACTAGCTGGCACTTTATCGAGGATGTCCTTGTCAGTGCTGACTCAGACCATATGAGCTCTGGTCTCAGGTTGAATAGGCGCAATCAGGTGCTCCTAGAGCTATTCTCGTAGTAGTTCTGCTACCAACTGATGAACCCTGACCCTAGCAATGAAATCTTTCATTGCTTCACCCTTTTTCTGGTACTCCTTCTGAAGGGAGACCTTCACATCGCGTTGCTTATGCTGGTTCTGGTGGGCATTAATGAATTCTTGCTTGAAGACATTAAATGTGTCCCATTCGACCCATCCAAAATTAGCATCCGGTGTTCGTTTATGCTGGTTGGCATAATACCAAGTGCTTGCTTTCTCCGTTAATAGATCTGCAATAAACAGGATCTTTTCACTATGGGTAGAATATGTCAGCGGCATGCATTCGAATGTGTGGTCTACCTTCATCAAGAATTCCTTCAACTTGCTTGAAGTTCCATCAAACTTCGGAGATAGGGAGAGATTTCGGGGTTCTTTCTTTTCAGAAAGAACCTTAGTTTTCTTAGTTGGAGGAGGAGAAGATGGTGGTGGTAGAGGTGGTGGTAGTGGTGTGAGACCACCCACTAGGCCAGAGCGGACATCACGGATGAAGCTATCGGTGTCACGGGGTGATATCCAGCCCTACCATAGGTACTTGAGCTCCTATAGAACGACCCTAGATATCTATATGGACTCTAGGTATACTCATAGCAGTGTGGTGCAAGCTTTTCTAATACTTATCTATAAGAGATAAGTATATGAAACGGGTATGAATCTCGGAGTGGTATATAACCATCATAGATGGTTAGGACCCTTATGGCACGCCCATAGACCCTTGAGGGAGCTACGGTTTAAGTTTCATAAGTATCTGATCAATGGTTCAATAGTTACACCTAGAACAATACGCTGACTATATGCATATATACTAGCCATACTAGCTGTTACCCTGAAGTCTTGGCGTTACCCTGAACTGAAGTTATTACCCTAAACTTTAGAAAATAACTCGGTAAAAATAAATAAAATAATGAAGCCACGAAGGCGTACTTTAGACCAAAGTGTATCTGGTGACATTATAAGGGAGTGCGCCCTGAGCCAAGGCTAAAAATAGGCTTGAAATATAAAGTTCTCCGAATTGAATATTTCGAAGTTGTATCTAGGCCTATTCATTGCCCTGATTCCATTTCCGCAATCCATCTTATGATCGGAGTAATACCCGTGGAGTTATAAGACCTTTAGTAAGGTTAATTAAATCTACAAGGACGTTTATCTATTACTGATAACAACTCTATGAATAATATGGGCATCGAGATGAATTAAGATTCTATGATCTTCTACGCATTGGCGCCTATCCAATGATAATCTATTTGTGACCTATGAGTCTTTATTAATAGAGTTATGAGCAGTTGAAAATTATTTTCAATAAACATTAGATACTATTAAGAAAATACTACCGTAAGCTCAAATAAGATGACCCTACAATACTGTCGAGTATTTATTCGATAGTATCAGGGAATTGGCGTTATTTGGAAGTAGAAATTAGTTATCTCGGCTAAGTATTCTTTAATGGAATAAGTCGGCTTAAGCGAAGTATATGAAACCTGCACGCTTGGGAATCTTCTCTACGTTCGGGCTAGTAACCTGTGACAACGAGCGTAGATTACGACTGCGTTAACAAAGGTGTGGATAGCATAACACTTAGGAAGAAATTCTGAAGAAGTGACGGGTAGGTGCACATCCCCCAAAAATATTTTATCAAGAAATATCTACCATCACCGTGCATTATAAATAGTGAGAGTAGTTCTTGGTTGAATCTAATTCTACCATCAAGAGTATTCGAAAGCAAGAGCACCTCGAGTACACGAAGCCTACAAAGTTCTAAGTCTAGTTTACTTTATTTCTAACTGACGAAAGATTTATTTTGTATTGCGAAATAAGATCTATCGGAAAGGATTAAAGCGGATTGAACTTTCTGCTATAGGATATTATTCTGTATTTCGGAATAAGTATCCGTTGCGGCAATAGAAGTACGGCCGTCCTATTTTCTAGTCGCAAGAGCGCTATAAGGGTTAATAGGGCCCCCGTGACATTACTTTGTAGACAAGTAATTCTCATCTTGTTTGAACACTATATACTCGAATCATCATGTCTAACTCCCAGACACCAAGAGGGCCTAGCCAGCCCTACCGATCCATAATATTACCTGATATCACACCTCATGCTATCACACAACGCCCACACAACCTTCCGCAATCAGGAACTGATACGGAAGATGATATGCCAATGGAAGACATTCTCTCACTGAGGAATGGGATCTTCCAGGCAGCAGTTTTATTCTCCTAATGAATTGACATCATACCTACAAGGGTTTCTACCGGGTCTATTACATCGAATAGACCCACCAACTCAATGACCACTATGACGAGCAGGTAGTAATACCTCCTCTCAACGTCCGACATGTCCACCACCACGCCCCACTAGAGCCGCACCCCCTACCATAAGTCAGGAACAATACGACCAACTATTAGCTCGTATTATTCGGGATGGAGCCACCGAGTTCGAATGCCAATGGGCTGAACTCGCAGACCTTACTAAGAGGTCTACAAGCTACAGGCAAAACTCCTAGTCGAATCTCAGGAGGCCTACAAGGTAGCTCAGGAAGCTCATCAAGTAGTCTTCGAAGGAGCCAAAGCCACTTATGAGGATTTAAAGTTACTGCGACAGCAAGTAACTGAGGAGGTGGCAGCTCTTAAGAGCCAAACCGCTGGACAAGAAGATGCAGTTAAACGTCTAACTATATCTATCAGTGAGGTGTTGGAAAAACAGTAGGAATCACTGACCGACAAACTTACTCAGGACACAGGAGCGATTATCGATGCTGGCCAAAACCGAATTCGACACAATCAAAGCCGATGTGGGTAAGGTAAGCGACTAGATGCAAAAGGCGATCAAACAGGAACAGGATGATCGTATCCAGAGCTGTGAGACAAACAGAGAATCAGTTGAAGCCCTCTCCCGCCTGATCCAAACTTACAAGAGGAAGCTCAAGGACTTACAAGAGCTTCCGATTAACCAACCCACCACAAAGCGCATTCGATCAGATGGCACAGATAGTTTCATCCGTGATGTTCGCACTGGCCTAGTAGGTGGTCTCGTACCTCCACCACCACCACCTCCACCACCACCATCTCCTCCACCTCCAGCCAAGAAGGCAAAGGTTCTTTCTGAGAAGAAAGAACCCCAAAACCTACCCCTACCTCCGAAAGTTCGATAGGAACTTCGAGTAAACTCAAGGAATTCCTAATGAAGGTAGATCACACCTTTGAACGTATGCTGCTAATATACTCTACTCATAGCGAAAAAATCCTGTTTGTAGCGGATCTACTTACAGGAGGAGCCAGCACCTAGTATTATGCCAACCAATACAAGCGAACACCAGATGCCAACTCCGGATGGATCGAATGGGACACGTTTAATGTTTTCAAACGAGAATTCATTAACGCCCATCAGAACCAGCATGAGTAGCAGGACGCAAAGGTCTCCCTTCAAAAGGAGTACCAGAAGAAAGGAGAGTTGATGAAGGATTTCATCGCTCGGGTCAGGGTTCATTAGTTGGTAGCAGAACTACCACGGGAACAGCTCTGGAAGCACCTGATCATAGCTATTCAACCAGAGACCAGAGCCCACATGGTCCGAGTTAGTACTGACAAGGACATTCTCGATAAGGTACCTGCTAGTACTGAAATGTACTTCTAGGCTATCGCAAATGCTGGGTTACAGGTTGAGTATAAGAAGGTAAGGGAGGCACACACGCAAAGCCAGTTCCGTTAAAAAGAACAGGCTGCAGGTGCAAAGAAGAAGGCAGCCCCCACTCCCAAGACTAATGAGAAGAAGTCTGAGAACCTTAAGGACCAAATCTCAAAGCCGAAGCAGAAGGCGAAAACAAAGCCCGACACCAAATCCAAACTCAAGTCCAATACCTCCTCCAAGAAGGAAAAAGAGCCTGGCCAAGATGCCGTCACCTACGCCATGAGGCAGGCTCGGAAGAAGGACATGCAGTGCATCAAGTATGGGGATAAAAACCAGATGATGGGTGACTGCAAAGTTGGATGAAAACTATCGGTGGAGTCTAAGGGAAAGGATAAAGCCAAGGAGAAAGTTAAGAAGGTGGCAACAGTGGCAGCTCTAGTAGAGCCACTTGAGGTTTCTTTTGGTTGGATAATCAGTGATGATGAGTTAGACTATGGGAAAAATTCAGACTGTTAGGGACGCGGGCCATTTAGTACGTCGGGTCAGATGGTCTCGTAGGATTGGTTTTCCATTTGTGTGGTGAAGAAGGGCATCTCTATTAGTAGTTGGAAGGAGGAACATGTTAGGGAACCCATGGATATCGACCCCACTTTCATTAGTTCTGTTTCTCGTAACTTATCTTCTTCTGCTTTTCTTTCTTTACAAAATACAAAAAAAGGGACAAAAAGAAAAGCCGACGATGAGGTGGCTCCTCTTGTCGGCGAACTCCAAAAAAGACCACGAAAGGTGGCGGTGCCAGATATTTCATTGGATGGAATTAAGGATCTCTCTTTGGCAGGAAAATCGGGTGCAAAGGTGTTGAAATCTGATGGGCTGAAGTTTCTTATCTCTGTTAAGTTATCTTGGATGTATGGAGGAATAAAAAGGGAACTTTCTATTAATGCTTTGGTTGACACTGGCACGGAAGCCACGATTTTCGATTCTGATTTTGTTGAATAGATGATGTTGCCTTGGGTTAAGAGGGAGAAAAGACTGTGATTAGAGAGCGCCGACAGCTCAATTCTCAAGAGGTCTGGTACAGTGCAGGTTCGGAACCTGCAGATGGAAGTCCCTGATGCAAGATCAGGGTGAAACAAAACCCTTGACCTGGTAACCGAGGTTGTATGCCTTGAACCAGGTCTTCCACTCATTTTGGGGATGGATTGGATCATTGCCAATTGTGATAAGCTACGAGTCACCACTCCTTATAGGCTCGAGCTTAAGAGGGCATTGGAGATCAAGGAGGTTACTGATTTCGCTGACTTTGACAAAGTACTTACAGAGACTCAGTATGTCAGACTTATTGAGATAGGGGAATGGGATTATCAGAAGTTTGCTAATGGGGATATTCGCAAGGTTATGAAAATAACTGCGACTGAGAAACTTGAAGAACTTGCTGATCGATTGCCATCTCAGTACAGGGATTTTGCAAAAATCTTTGGAAAGGAGATATAATCCGCCCTTCCCTTTCATAGTCTATAGGATATGACAATCGAGTTAGAAGAAGGAAAAAGTCCGCTGTCAGGAAAGTTGTACCCCCTCTCCCCTGATGAAATGGAGCTTTTCAAGGAATACCTTGATGAGATGCTCCAAACCGGCAAGATTAGACCGAGCAAAAGTAGTGCTGGCGCTCCTATTTTCTTCACCAAACAACCTAATGGCAAGCTTCGAATAGTCGTAGACTATAGAGGTCTCAATGCCATTACCAAGAAAGATAAGTATCCCCTGCCACTTATGACCACTCTTATGGAATAAGTTGGCACTTCACATGTTTTCTCCAAACTCGACTTAAAACTTGGGTTTAACTTACTAAGAATAGCAGCTGGAGACGAGTGGAAGATAGCATTCAAGACCAGATATAGCTTGTATGAGTATACAGTTATGCCTTTTGGGCTAACTAATGCCCCGTCTGTCTTCCAACAACACGTTAACAATATTCTATCTGAGAGAATTGATCGAGGGATCATTGTATATATTGATGATATCCTTATATACACTCAGACTGAAGAGGAACATGTCGAGCTCGTCCGTTGGGTGCTGCAGAAGCCAACGGAGAATAACCTTTGTATCAATATTGACAAGTGTATCTTCCATGTCCTCGAGGTAGAATTCGTGGGATTTAAGGTCAGTACTAAAGGGATACAGATGGGCCAGAAGAAAGTCGAGGACATCCTCGCATGGCAAGCCCCTTGGAACATTAAAGAGGTGCAGAAGTTTATTGGTTTTGCTAATTTCTATTGCCGGTTTATTAAAGGCTTTAGTAGTTTGGCTCTTCCAATTCAAATGTTAACACACAATGGAGTTCCTTGGAATTGGACACAGCAGTGTCAAAAAGCCTTCGATGAACTGAAATATAGGTTCACCACAGCTCCGATACTATGCCATTATCATCCCGAACGACCAAAGATAATCGAGACAGACGCGTCCGATTTGGCAAAAGCTAGTATCCTATCTCAGAAGGAGCTAGACAGTCGTTGGCACCCAGTTGCTTACTACTCGAAGCGTTTCATCCCAGCAGAGGTTAATTATAACATCCATGATAAAGAAATGGTCGTAATTGTTAATTGCTTTCAGGAATGGAGACACTTCTTGATGGGTGCCCCTGAGGAGATAATTGTGTATACGGATCACAAGAACCTCGAGTACTTTAATTCTACGAAGTTACTCAATTGAAGGTAGGCTAGATGGGCGAAAATATTAAGCCAGTTCAATTTTAGGATCATCTACTACCCAGGTGACAAGAATGGCAAAGCTGATGCATTTTCCCGTCAGGTTGATCCTGACCTCGAAGAAGGGGGGGAGAAGCAGGACTACACGATTCGAATGTTCAAACCCAGTCAATTCCAACTAGGTTTGGGTGAGGAGGAACTAGTAACGCGCCGAATTATGGCAGTGAAGGCCTCACTGACGGAAGAATCAACTTGGTCGAAGGAAATCCTAGAGGCTGGCCTCATTGATGAGAAGTGGTTAGGGATTCGGAATGCGTTGAAGTTTGGCAAGGAATATCCCGGTCTTGAGCACTACGGTTTGGAAGATGACATGGTGACCTATGAAAGACGTTTGTATATTCCTGACAACAACTCACTCAAGCTAAAGGTGGCATTCCAGAGCCATGATGCTAAAGTTGCAGGACACTTCGGACGTGACAAAACCCTCGAATTGATGAAACGAAATTACTACTGGCCAAACATGGAAGATTGGGTACGGGACTACGTCCGTACATGCGATGCCTGCCAGCATAACAAGACAAGCGCGACACAAGAAATATGGCAAGCTCGTACCTCTTCCTAATTCCTTATAGGCCGTGGGAACACATTTCGATGGATTTCATTACTAATTTACCTCCAGTCAAGGGGTATAATCAAATCTAGGGTTATTGTCAATAGATTTACTAAGATGGCTCATTTCATTCCTTTAAAGAATCGGAAGGCTAAAGAGTTAGCTGGGATATTCGTCAAGGAGGTGTAGGAGACTACATGGGTTACCAAAAAGGGTTATTTCGGATAGGGACTCGGTGTTCACAAGTTCATTTTGGATGGAAGTCATGCAGGTTATTAGGAGTTGAGTTGGATAAGTCCTCGGCATATCACCCCCAACTGGATGGTCAAACTGAACGAGTCAACCAGATCCTAGAGCATTATCTACGGACGTATTGCTGTTGGGATCAGGATAATTGGGTTGAGTTACTTCCATTTGCTGAGTTCTATTATAACAACACTGTCTACTCTAGCAATAAACGTACTCCTTTCTACGCAGCATATAGCCAACATCCCGAGAACAACTTCCAGAATCCAACCGAGGCCTCAACCGAATCCAACAACCCTGAGGCAGCTAAGACGGTCGAAACCCTGGACGCAATGAGAGAGGCTATGAGGGAGAACATGAAGGCAGCGCACGCCCGCATGTCAAAATACTACAACCTTAAGGTGGCAGAGAAGGAACCGACATTCAAGGTAGGAGACTGGGTTATGGTCAATACTAAGAACATTAAGACTAGGCGTTCGACCAAAAAGCTTGACTACAAGCTTCGAGGAAAGTTCAGAATTAAACGGCTCATCGGTACTTATGCCTATGAGTTAGAACTTCCCCCGAGCACAAGCAAAACCCACCCCATCTTCCACATCAGTCTGTTGGAACCCTACCACCTTAACACAATTGCCGGCAGACGTTCGCCAACACCCCCTCCTGTCCATCTCGAAGAATTGGAGTACCAAATTGAGAAGGTTAGGATAAGTGAGCTTCGGAAAGGAAGAGTGATATACTTGGTTTCCTGGAAGGGTTACGGTCCTGATAATGACACATGGGAACCATATGAGAACTTGAAGGATGGAGGCTCTGAAATCGTTCGGAAATTCCATCTGGATAATCTTCGTAAGCCACGGGACCCTGATGTTATCTTGTGAGGATTTTTCTTTTTTTTCCTATTAGGCTTTATGGTTTTTTTTTTTTTGAATTATCTTTCACGCATTTTTTGTTTCTTACCTGTATTTCTTATGCCATTTCTGTCCCAGAGGCGCAATGAGACGTACGCAGCTGTGTTTCGGCTGTTGTATATGAGGACTAGTCCTCAAGCCCCATCCATAGTCGTTAGTAGTAATACTATTCTATTTGCATGATCAATTAGGCTCTTACCGGACAAGACCTTAAGGGGGAGGCACTGTCACGGGTGACATCCAGCCCTACCACATAGGTACTTGAGCTCCTATAGAACGACCCTAGATATCCATATGGACTCTAGGTACACTCATAGCAGATGTGGTGCAAGCTTTTCTAAACTTATCTATAAGAGATAAGTATAGAAACGGTGTATGAACCCTCGAGTGGTATATAACCATCATAGATGGTTAAGACCCTTATGGCACGCCCTAGACCCTTGAGGAGCTACGGTTTAAGTTTTCATAAGTATCTGATCAATGGTTCAATAGTTACACCTAGAACAATACGCTGACTATATGCATCTATACTAGCCTACTAGCTATTACCCTGAAGTCTTGCATTACCCTGACTGAAGTTATTACCCTGAACTTTAGGAAAATAACTC
>WHUY01000254.1:0-24951 GCA_015179035.1 Tirmania nivea
TCTATAAGACTATTTAACCTGATATACTAAATAGTTTATATTTTTAAGAGTCCAAATTTTTCTTATAGTCTAACTTATTATTACTGATAATCTTACTGAGAGAAATCTCAAGTAGCTTTACTACAACTACCACTGTCGCTACTTTCTTCACTTTCTCCTTAACCTTTCTCTTTTTTTTTATTTTTACTGAAGATTTCTATCTAATTAAATAGTCAGCTATTATATAGGTTTTATTCTCATGCTTGATATATTATCTATCCTTCTTTTGAGCCTACCTTATTATATATATAATCTTGTCTTAGCCCAACTCTTTTTTCTTCTTAGAGAAAGTATCAGATATTGGTTTAGATTTCGCGTTAGGCTTAGATTTCATTTTTTGCTTTATATCAGTAAGAAAAAATTGCTATCCTGATACCTTGTAGTGGCGTGCGGACGCCAGTGCTTTTTTGCCTGCCGCTCGTAGTGCCCGAGGCGTCTACACACCATTGTTTCCCTAAGGCATTACAAGTCATTATCTACCCATTGTGCATAGATTGAATGCCATCAATTCAACCTATGGCATCCAGATGCTGGGCTTGACGTCCTCAACTTCATCAGAGACTTATCCAACTCAGAGATAAGTAATACGCTGGGAGAATGTAACCATACTCATTCCCTCGCATGATGCCTTAGCTATTTAGTACAGAAGGAATATGTCTTCAGCTTCTCTATAGTCGAGGTCTGCTATGGGGAATAAAATATGCCCAACGTTGAGAATGCACTGGCAACTAAGTATAAAATGTATCCATAGTATTGTAATATATATATGTATATGAAAGATTGTCTTATAGTGGGCTAGAGTACCTAAAACTAAACCAACTTTCCACCAGCCCTGTTGCTAGCTATCACTAGCCTATAGTACTTGACCCCGACGCAAATTTGGAATGATGCTTCCAAAACCACTCGCATAGCAACCAAGCTCCTAGCAAGCACATTATGATCCTGAGAGGAGGCATGGCAGTGTAGACATCAGGAGCAAGGTAGTATCGACATCAGAAGTAGGGTGGTGTCAACATAGGAGGGAGGGTGGTGGTGACATCATAGGCACGGCAGTGTCAATACTAGAGGCATGACAGTATCGATACCGGAGGTATGGCAGTGTCAATATTGGAGGCATAGCAGTATCGTCGTCGGAGGTATAGAAGTGTTCACGTTGGAGGCATAGCAGTGTCGACGTCAGAGGTATAGTAGTATCAACATCAAGGGTATGGCAGTGTCGATGTCGGGGGCATAGCAGTGTCGATGTCGGAGGTATGGTAGTGTCGACCTCAGAGGCATGGCAGTATTGACTTTGGAGGCATGATAGTATTGACCTCGGAGGCATAGCAGTATCGACCTCGAAGGCATAGAAACTCTCCTCCCTCTTTCAGATCGTGTAGATAATGCTGAGAGCGGGTACCAATGCTTGCATATATCGGAGGCTTGGCAATACTCTCACCTTTATTCACTGAACTTCTCTAGTCCCACAGAGGCAAGGTACTGTCAATATCGAAAGTATGGTAGTGCTCATATCGCAGGCATGGAAACTCTCCTCCCTCTTGCTAGATCGTGTACCTAATTCTGACAGCGGTCAGCTATACTTGCATATATTAGGAGGCTTGGCTATGTTCTTACCTTCATCAGAGGAACTTGCTCAGTCTCACATAGGCATGGCAGAGTTGACATCGGAGGCATGCCACTGTTGACATTACAGGCATAGTAACTCTCCTCCCTCTTCCTGGAGTGTGTGGATAATTCTGAGAGCGGTCTGCAATACTTGCACATATTGGAGGTCTCGTCATGCTCTTACCTCTGTCAGAAGAACTTAGTTGATATCACATAGGCATAGCAGAGTCAATATTAGAGGCATGCTACTGTTGACATCAGAGGTATGCCACTGTCGACATCGAAGCTATGCTACTATCAACATTATATGCATAGAAACTTTCCTGCCTCTTCTTTGATCGCGTGGATAATTCTGAGAGCTGTCAGCTATGCTTGCACATATTGGAGTTTTAGCAATACTCTCACCTTTATTCGCTGAACATGCCTAGGCTTACGGAGGCATAGCACTGTAAATATCCAAAGCATGGCAGTGCTCACATCGTAGGTATGGAAACTCCCCTCCCTCTTGCTGTATCATGTGCCTAATTCTAATAGTAGTCAGCTATACTTGCATATCTCGGGTAGCCTACCTATGCTCTCATACACATGAGCTGAAGTCCCTAAGATAGGTAAGTTCTGTGTACAAATATCACACCCCGATAGTATTCACATTTATCAAAAATCTTGTAACATAGGTTAATTATATATACATATATTGGAGATCTGACAATTTTCTCACCCAAATAATAGTTCATGAGTTTCATTGACTTATATTGTAGATTGTGTTGTGGATTGTATTGTAAATGAAATTCCGAATACCCTTACGACGTGAGAGCTGTACTAGCCGCGGCTATATTACCTAGTGATTTGCAGTGGCAAGGAGGGAAATTAGGGGTGCGCCACTCCACCCAACTGGGTATGATTAACCCTGCTTGGTAGCCGCCTTATAGCCTGGCTTGGAAAAGCCTACTTAGACTGGCAATACATGCTAGTATGGCAGTAAAGCTAACAGTGCGCTATGCCTCTATAGGTAATAGTTATTTTGGCTAAACGTCATGCCAACCTCCTTTTTACCTGGTCGTGAGGTAGATACGGAACTCCTCCATACATAACTGTGATATAGACATATCTGAAGTTCTCACTTTTATGTAGGGCCGGGCAGGCTAATATATATGGCAATTCAAGCATTCGCTGGCTCGTTTATATACCCACAATCTATGCATTCGCTGGCTTGCTTAGATAGGTACCTGTAATTCATATATTGCTAGCTTGCTTAGATACCTACAATTCATATATTCACTAGTTTGCTTATATACCTACAATTCATGTATTCGCTGGCTTGCTTAAACAAGTATGCATTTGCTGGCTTGCAAGCTGTAAAGACTAGAAATATATGAATGCCAAAAAGAGGAGCCAGAAAGGTATGAATTGTATGCATATATATAAAGATCATAGATATTAGCTAAAGTTGCCACAAAAGTATGAAATGCATAGATATCAGCATAAGAAGCTAGGAATGCAGGAATTGCCTGCATATCAGTGCAAGAAACTAGCGAGTGCATACTTATCTAAAGAAGCCAGCGAATGTATGAATTACAGATATTTAAGCAAGCTAGCCAATATATGAATTATAGGTATCTAGGCAAGCCACCGAATGCATGGTTTATGGGTATATAAATAAGCTGTCGAATACTTAAATTGCCATGTATATTAGCAAGCCCAGCACTATATGAAGGTGAGAATTCCAGATATACCTATATCATGGTTACGTACTTATGGAGGAGTTCCATTACAGATCTACTTTATGACCATGCAAAGGGGAGGTTGGTATGACGTTTAGCCAAATATGACTATTACCTGATAGGCATAGTGTACTGTTAGCTTTGCTGCTATACTAGTATGTATTGCTAATCTAAGTAGGCTTTACCAAGCCAGGCTGCAAGGCGGCTACCAAGTAGGGTTAATCATACCCAGTCAGGTAAAGTGGCGCACCCCTAAGTTTCCTCCCTACCACCGCAAATTACTAGGTAATACGGCCACCGCTAACACAGCTTTCATGTCGTAAAGGTATTTGGAATTTTATCCACAATACAATCTACAATACAATCTACAACATAAGTCAATGAAACTCATGAACTGCCATCTGGGTGAGAGAATTGCCAGATCTCCAATATGTGCATGCATAGCTAACTTATGTCACAGGATTTTTGACGAATGTGAATACTGTTAGGGTGTGATATTTGCACGCAGAACTTACCTATCTCAGGAACTTCAGCTTATGTATGTGAGAGCGTAGCTAGGCCTTCCAATATATACAAGTATAGCTGACCGCTGTCAGAATTAGGCATACGATCTAGTAAGAGGGAGGGGAGTTTCCATGCCTATGATATGAACACTGCCATGCTTTCGATATATATAGTGCTATGCTTCCGTGAGACTAGGCAAGTTCAATGAACAAAGGTGAGAGCATTGCCAAGACTCTGATTTATATAAGCATAGCTAATAGCTCTCAGAATTATCTATATGATCAAGTAAGAGGGAGGAGAGTTTCTATGCCTACAATATCAACCGTAACATAGCTCCGATGTCGATAGTAGTATGCCTCTGAAATCGATAGTAGCATGCCTACAATGTCGACAGTGGCATGCCTCCGATGTCAACTCTGCTATGCCTACATAAAATCAACCAAGTTCCTCTAATAGAGGTGAGAGCATGACCAGATCTCCGGTATATGCAAGCATTGCTGACTACTCTCAGAATTATCCACGTACTCCAAAAAGAGGAAAGAGAGTTACCATACCTCCAATGTCGATTTTGGCATACTTGGGTAAGACTGAGCAAGTTCCTCTGATGGAAGTCAGAGCATGGCCAGGCCTTCTGATATATACAAGTATAGCTGACCGCTATCGGGATTAGGAATACGATCTAGCCAGAAGGAGGAGAGTTTCCATGCCTGCGGTATGAGTACTGCCATAGTTTCGATATCGATAGTCCTATGCCTCTGTGAGACCAGGTAAGTTCAGCAAACAAAGGTGAGAGTATTGCTAGGCTTCCACCAAATGCAAGAATTGCTAACCGCTCTCAGCATTATCCACGTGATCCCGGAAGTGGGAAGAGAGTTTCTATGCCTCTGAGGTCGACACTACCATACTTCCGAGGTCAATACTGCCATGCCTCCAAGGTCGACACTACCATACCTCTGATATCGATACTGCCATACCTCCAACATCGACACTGCTATGCCTCCAATGTCGATACTACTATACCTCCAAAGTCGACACTGTTATGCCTCCGATATCGACACTGCCTTACCTCTGACGTTGATACTGCCCTACCTCCGATGTCAACACTGCCATACCTCCAATATCGATACTGCCCTGCCTCCGATGTTGATACTACTCTACCTCCAATGTTGATACTGCCATGCTTCCAATGTCGACACTGCTATACCTCCGACATCGACACTGCCATACCTCCGATGTCGACATTGCCATGCCTATGATATCGCTACCGCCCTCCCTCCAATATCGATACCACCCTGCTTCCCATGTCAATACTACCCTGCCTCTGATGTTTACACTACCATGCCTCCTCAAGATGAAGATGTACTTCCCAGGAGCTCAGTTGCTATGTAGGTGGTTTTGGAAGTATCGTTCCAAATTTGCATCAGGGTCAAGCGCTATGGGCTCGTAATGACTAGCAACAAGGGTAGTAGAAAGTTAGTTTATTTTTAGGTGCTCTAACCTACTAGAGGACAATCTTTTATGTATATATATATGTTACAATACTATAGATATATCTTATACTTAGTTGTCAGTGCTCTTTCAATATTAGCCATGTTTTATTATCTGTAGCAGACCTTTACTATGGGGAAGCTGAAAACATATTCCTTCTAGACTGAATAGCTAAGGCATCATGTGAGATAAAGGTAACTCGGAATAAGTTGGTCTGGGCACCATAGGTTGGATTCATAGCGTCCAGAGACAGAGAAGGCATCCTCATGTCAAAAGTATTAACTATAGCGTCCGGAAGCCAGTGATCGCGATCAGGGCTTTCTAGATTATCAGTTTGCCTATTACGGTGCTAGTATTACTAGAGACACGAAAGGCAAACTCAATTCTTTTCTGATGTAGCTTAGAGATTTGTTCTTTAAAATTCTTAGACTTTTTCTCTATAGTCTTAGGGATAGAGGATACTTCCTTTTTCATACTAGCAGCCTATTCTTTTTGATAGAACTGACTCTGTGTATATACTTTGCTTCTCTTTTTATACTTAACCTATAACTCAGTATTCATAATAGCCTAGAAGTATATTTCTATACTAATAGGCACCTTATTAAGAATGTTCTTATTAGTATTGACTATTATAGGGTAATATCCAACTCTACCATAGGTACTTAAGCTCTTATAGAATGATCCTAAATCTCCATATAGACTTTAGGTATACTCATAGTAGTATAGTGCAAGCATTTCTAATATTTATCTATAAGACATAAGTATATATAATAGGTATAAACTCTGGAGTAGTATATAATAATTATAGATAGTTGAGACCTTTATAACATGCCTATAGACCCTTAAAGGAGCTACAGTTTAAGTCTCATAAGTATCTAATCTATAGTTCAATAGTTATACCTATATTAATATACTGACTATATATATATATACTAGCTATTATCCTAAAGTCTTAGCATTACCCTAAACTAAAGTTATTATCCTGAACTTTAGAAAAGTAAATCAGTAAAAATAAATAAAATAATAAAGCTATATGGACATACTTTAGACTAAAGTGCATGCAGTAATATTATAAAGGAGTATGTACTAAGCTAAAACTAAAGATATATTTAAAATATAAAGTTCTTCGAATTTAATATTTCAAAATTATATCTAAGCCTATCTTTTACCTTAATTCTATTTCTACAATCTATTTTATGATTGCAATAATACTTATAGAGTTATGAGACCTTTAGTTAGATTAATTAAATCTATAAGGAAGTTTATTTATTACTGATAATAGCTCTACAAATAATATAGGTATTGAGATAAATTAAGATTCTATAATCTTTTATATATTGACATCTATCTAATAATAATCTATTTGTAATTCACAAGTCTTTATTAATAGAGTTATAAGCAGTTGAAACTTATTTTTAATAGATACTAGATACTATTAAGAAAATACTACTACAAGTTCAAATAGATAACTTTATGATACTATGTGATAGTTATTGCATAATATTGGGGATTAGTATTATATTGAAAGTAGAAATTAGTTATCTTGACTAAGTATTCTTTAATGGAATAAGTCAGCTTAAATGAAGTATATAAAATATATAGATATAGGAATTTTCTCTATGTTCAGGCTAGTAACTTATAACAATAAGTATAGATTATAACTGTATTAATAAAAATGTAGATAGTATAATACTTAGGAAGAAATTTCAAAGAGTGACAAGTAGGTGTACATCTCCTAAAATATTTTATGAAAAAATATTTACCATCACTATGTATTATAAATAGTAAGAGTAGTTCTCGATTGAATCTAATTCTACCATCAAGAGTATTCAAAAGCAAAAGTATCTTAAGTATACAAAGCCTACAAAGTTCTAAGTCTAGTAAAACTTTATATCTAATTGACAGAAAATTTATTTTATATTATGAAATAAGATCTATTAAGATTGACTTAAAGTAGAATTGAACTTTACTACTATAGGATTACATTCTATATTACAAAATACATATCATTGCAGTAAAATAAGTATGGCTATCCTATTTTCTTATTGTAAGAGTATTATAATAGTTAATAGGGCCTCCGTGATATTACTTTGTAGATAAGTAATTCTTATCTTATTTCATACTAGTATACTTGAATTTATATATCTAATTCTAAAATACTAAGAGGACCTAGCTAGCCCTACTAATTTATAATACTACTATATATTATACTTTATATTATTACATAATGTCTATATAACTTTCTATAATTTAGCATAGATATAGAAGATGATATACTAATAGAAGATATACTTTTACAAGGAATAAGATCTTTTAGGCAATAGTTTTATTCTTCTAATAAACTAATATTATACCTATAAAGGTTTCTACTGAGTCTATTATATAGAATAGACCTACCAACTCAATAACTACTATGGTGAGCAGGTAGTAATACCTTCTTATAACACCTATCATATCTACTATTATACTCTACTCAAGCTATATATCCTAATATAAGTTAAGAATAATATAATTAATTATTAGCTAGTATTATTTGAGACAGAACTTCCGAGTTTAAATACTATTGAACTAAAATTTTAGACCTTTTTAGAGGTTTTTAAGTATAGGTAACCTTCTTAGTCAAAGTATAGAAAACCTATAAAGTAGCTCAAAAAGTTTACTAAATAGTTTTTAAGAGTATAAAGGCTACCTATAAAGATCTAAAATTATTGCAATAGTAAGTAACTGAGGAGGTGGCAGCCCTCAAAAGCCAAACAGTATAGTAAAAAGATACTATTAAGTGACTAATAGTATCTATAAGTGAGATATTGAAGAAGTAGTGGGAATTGCTAACTAACAAACTTACTTAGAATATAGGAGTGATTATCAATATAGCCAAAACTGAAGTTAATATGATCAAAGCCAATATAGGTAAAGTAAGTAACTAGATACAAAAGATTATAAAACAGAAATAAGATAATTGTATCTAGACTTATGAAACAAATAGAGAATCAGTTGAGGCTTTTTCCTACCTAATCTAAACTTACAAGTAAAAGCTCAAAGATTTATAAAAGCTTTCAATTAACTAACCTACTATAAAGTATACTTGATCAATCTATATTAATAGCTTCATTTGTAATATCTGCTTAGACCTAGTAGGTAGTCTAGTAATACTACTACCTCCACTTCCACTATCTTTACCTCTACCAGCTAAAAAGACTAAGGTTTTTTCCGAAAAGAAAGAACTTTACAACCTCTCATTACTTCCAAAGTTTGATATAATTTTAAGCAAAGTAAAGGAATTCCTTATAAAGGTAGACTATATATTTGAATATATACTAGTGACATATTCTACCTATAGTAAAAAGATACTATTTATAGTAGATCTACTTACTAGAAGAGCAAGCACTTAGTACTATATAAACTAGTATAAGTGAATACTAGATACTAACTCTAGATGGGTTAAATAGAATACTTTTAATATTTTTAAGTAAGAATTTATTAATACCCATTAGAATCAGTATGAGTAGTAGAATATAAAGGTCTTCTTTCAAAAGAAGTCCTAGAAAAAAGACGAAGCAATAAAGGATTTTATTACTAGGATTAAAATTCATCAGTTAGTAGTAGAACTACTATAAGAATAGCTCTAGAAGTACTTAATTAGGGCTATTCAACTAGAAACTAGAGCTAATATAGTCCAAGTTAGTACTAATAAGGTATTAGAAAGGTCCTATTAACCCTTATAGTGCTCTTGTGACTAGAAAAATAGAACGGCCGTACTTCTACTACCATAATGATACTTATTCCGAAAAACAGAATAATATCCTATAGCAGAAAGTTCAATCCGCTTTAGTCCTTCTCGACAGATCTTATTTCATAAAATAAAATAAATCTTTTTATCAATTGAAAATAAAGTAAACTAGACTTAAAACTTTGTAGGCTTCGTGTACTCAAGGTACTTTTGCTTTTGAATACTCTTGATAGTAGAATTAGATTCAACCGAGAACTATTCTTACTATTTATAATGTACAGTGATAGTAGATATTCTTTCATAAAATATTTTGGAGGATGCACACCTATCCGTCACTCTTTGGAATTTTTTCTTAAGTGTTATACTATCCACACCTTTGTTAACGCAGTTGTAATCTGCACTCATTGTCATAAGTTACTAGCTCGAACGTAGATAAGATTCACATGCCTGTAGGTTTCATATACTTCACTTAAGCCAGCTTATTCCATTAAAGAATACTTAGCCGAGATAACTAGTTTCTACTTCCGATATAACACCAATACCTAATACTATCGAATAAATACCCAATAGTATTATAAAGTCATCTTATTTGACCTTGTAGTATTATTTTCTTAATAATGTCTAGTATCTATTGAAAATAATGTTCAACTACTTATAACTCTATTAATAAAGATATGTGGGTCACAAATAGATTATCATTGGATAGGCGTTAATGCATAGAAGGTTATAGAATCTTAATTCATTTCGATGCCTATATTATTCGTGGAGTTGTTATCAGTCATAGATAAACTTCCTCATGGATTTAATTTAACCTTACTAAAGGTCTTATAACTCTACAGGTATTACTCCGATCATAAAATGGATTGCGGAAATGGAATCAGGACGCTGAATAGGCCTAGATACAACTTTGAAATATTAAATTCGGAGAACTTTATATTTCAACTGTATTTTTAGCCTTGGTTTAGGGCGCACTCCCTTATAATATCACCGGACGCACTTTAGTCTAAAGTACACCCTCGTGGCTTCATTATTTTATTTATTTTTACCCAGTTATTTTCCTAAAGTTTAGGGTAATAACTTCAGTTCAGGGTAATACTAAGACTTCAAGATAATAGCTAGTATATATGCATATAGTCAGCATATTCTTCTAGGTATAACTATTGAACTATTAATCGGATACTTATGAAATTCAAAACGTAGGTCCCTCAAGGGTCTATAGACGTGCCATAAGGGTCTTTAACTATTTATGATAGTTATATACCACTCTAGGGTTCATACCCATTTCATATACTTATCTCTTATAGATAAGTATTAGAAAAGCTTGCACCATACTACTATGAGTATACCTAGAGTCCATGTGGATATCCAGGGTCGTTCTATAGGAGCCCAAGTACCTATGGTAGAGCTGGATGTCACTCCGTGACAGTGCCCCCCCTCTCAAGATTCTTGTCCCCAAGATCCTAATTGATCATACAAATAGAATCAGTATTGTTACTAATGACTAGAGATGGGGCTTAAGGACTAGTTCTCATATACAACAGCCGAAATACAGCTGCGTACGTCTTATTGCACCCCTGGGACAGAAAATGGTATAAGAAATATAGGTAGAAAACAAAAAATATGTAAAAGATAACTCTAAAAACTTAAAGCCTAAATAGGAAAAAATAAAAAATCCTTATAAGATAACATCAGGGTCCCGTGGCTTACGAGAGTTATCTAAGTGGAATTTCCAAACGATTTTAGAATCACTATCCTTCAAATTCTCGTATGGTTCTCATGTGTTATCATCAGCACTATAACCCTTCCAGGAAACCAAGGATATAACTCTTCCCTTCCAAAGCTCACTAGTCCTAACCTTTTCTATCTGGTACTTCGATTCTTCAAGATCGATAGGATGGGGTATTAGCAAACGTCTGCCAGCTATCATGTTAAGGTGGTAGGGATCCAACAGACTGATGTGCAAGACGGGGTGTGTTTTGCCTATGCTCGGAGGAAGTTCTAACTTATAAGCATAAGTACTAATAAGTGATTTGATTCGAAACTTGTCTCAAAGCTTATAGTCAAGCTTTTTGGTTGGACACCTAGTTTTGATATTTTTAGCATTAATCATAACCCAGTCTCCTACCTTGAATATTGGTTCCTTCTCTACTACCTTAAGATTATAGTATTTTGATATGTGAGCCTGTACCCCCTTCAAGTTCTCCCTCATTACCTCTCTCATTACATCTAGAGTTTCGACCGTCTTAGCTACCTTAGGGTTGTTAGATTCGGTTGAGGCCTCGGTTGGGTTCTGGAAGTTGTTCTCAGGGTGTTGGCCATATGCTGTATAAAAAGGAGTGAGTTTGGTGCTAGAGTAGACAGTATTATTATAATAGAAGTTGGCAAATGGAAGTAACTCAACTTAGTTATCCTGATCCCAACAGCAATATGTCTATAGATAATACTCTAGGATCTAGTTGACTCGTTCAATTTGACTATCTATCTGGGGGTGATATGCCAAAGACTAATCGAACTTAACTCCTAATAACTGCATGACTTTCATCTAGAATGAACTTGTGAATACTGAGTCCCTATCTGAAACAACCCTCTTCGGCAACCCATGTAGTCTCCACACCTCCTTGACAAATATCTCAGCTAACTCTTTAGCTTTCCAATTCTTTAAGGAAATGAAATGTACCATTTTAGTAAACCTATCGACAATAACCTAGATCTAATTATATCTTTTGACTGGAGGTAAATCAGTAATGAAATCTATCGAAATATATTCCTACGGCCTATAGGGAATTGGAAGAGGTACGAGCTTACCATATTTCTTGTATCACGCTATCTTGTTGTACTAGCAAGTATTGCATATATAGATGTAGTCATGTACCCAATCTTGCATATTCAGCCAGTAGTAATTTCGTTTCATTAGTTCGAGGGACTTGTCCCATCCGAAGTATCCTGCAACTTTAGCATCATGGCTCTGGAATGCCACCTTTAGCTTGAGTGAGTTGTTGTCAGGAATATATAAACGTCTTTTACAGGTCACCATGTCATCTTCTAAACCATAGTACTTAAGATTGGGATACTCTTTGCTAAACTTTAATATATTTCGAATCCCTAACTACTTTTTATCTATGAGGCTAGCCTCTAGGATTTCTTTCGACCAAGTTGATTCTTCCATCTGTGAAGCCTTCACTACTATAATTCGGCGCATTACTAGTTTCTCCTTACCTAAACCTAGTTGAAATTGATCAGATTTGAATATTCGAGTCGTATGGTCCTGCTTCTCCCCCCCTTCTTCGAGGTCAGGATCAACCTAACAGGAAAACGCATTATCCTTACTATTCTTGTCACCTAGGCAGTAAATAATCCTAATATTGAACTGGCTTAGCATTTCTACCTATCTAGCCTACCTTCGATTGAGTAACTTTGTAGAATTAAAGTACTTGAGATTCTTGTAATCTGTATATATAATTATCTTGTCAAGAGCACCTATCAAAAAGTGTCTCTATTTCTAAAAGCAGTTGATAATTATAACCATTTCTTTATCATAGATGTCATAATTAAGCTCTACTGGGATGAAGTGCTTCAAGTAGTAAGCAACTGGGTACCAATGACTATCTGGTTTCTTCTGAGATAGGATGCCAGCTTTTGCCAGATTGGATGCATCTGTCTCGATCATCTTTAGTCATTCGGAATGATAATATAGTGTGCGCTACGGGGCGAGTCGGTTCGAGTTCATAGCCCTGACAACTCGTTCGGTAATCGCCTCGCCTCGGTCGTCGCTAGCGGCAACTCGCCTCGGACCGACTCGCCGAGTATTCGGTGATTGACAGAATACTCGCCAAGCCTCTACACTAACCTTCTTTATGCTCGAGCGTCTGCCAAGCCTAGTCATTTCCCGCCCTTACTGGCAGTGCATACAAACAATAGGTAACGAGTGCGAACAATAACAGTGAAATAGATGACAGTATAAGCCATACGTGACATTACAGGCAATCGGTAATACTACAGGTAATCCGTGACAGTAGAAATAACCGTTACAATACAGGCAATCCGTGACAGTAGAAGCAACCGTGATAGTACAGGCAATCGGTAACAGGAGAAGCCACCGTAACAGTACAGGCAATCGGTGACAGTAGACGCGATCCATGACAGTACGGACGTGACAGCACAGGTAATCGGTGACAGGAGAAGCGACCGTGACAGTACAGGCAATCGGTGACAGGAGAAGCGACCGTGACAGTACAGGCAATCAGTGACAGGAGAAGCGACCGTGACAGTAGAGGCAATCGGTGACAGTAGATGTGATCCGTGACAGTACAGACAATCCGTGACAGTAGAAGCGACCGTGACAGTTCAGGCAATCGGTGACAGTAGACGCGACCGTGACAGTATAGGCAATCAGTGACAGGAGAAGCGACCGGGACAGTAGAGGCAATCGGTGACAGTAGATGCGATCCGTGACAGTACAGACAATCCGTGACAGTAGAAGCGACCGTGACAGTTCAGTCAATCGGTGACAGTAGACGCGACCGTGACAGTAGTGACAGTAGGAGCGATTCCCGATAGTACAGGCAATCCATGACAGTAGAAGCGATCCGTGACATTACATGAAATTCGTAACAGTAGAAGTCTATGACGACGCAGGCTAGACAGAGCGAAGAAATGAGAAATATAAAATAAAAGGCTTGGCGAGTATTCTGTAGATCACTGAGTTGGGGCGAGTCGAGTTGAAGCATCGAAAAGCCGACTCGGCGAGTTGTCGACGGACGAAAACTCGTTCGCCGAGTCGGTTCTTGGCGAGGCGGGGCGAGTTGTACTCGCCTCGTGGCGCACACTATGAGAATAGCATAGTATCGGAGCTGTCGTGAACCTATATTTTAGCTCATCAAAGGCCTTTTGATACTGCTATATCCAATTCTAAGGAACTCCATTTTGTGTTAATATTTGAATCAAAAGAGTTAAACTATTAAAGCCTTTAATAAACTGGTGATAGAAATTAGCAAAACCAATAAACTTCTGGACCTCTTTGATATTCCGAGGGGGTTGCCATACGAGGATGTCCTCGACTTTCTTCTGGCCCATCTGTATCTCTTTAGTGCTGACCTTAAATCCCATAAATTCTACCTCAGGGATATAGAAGATATACTTATCGATATTGACATAAAGGTTATTCTCTGTTAGCTTCTACAGCACCCAACGGACAAGCTCGATATGTTCCTCTTCAGTCTGAGTATATATAAAGATATTATCAATATATACTATGATCCCTCAATCGATTCTATCAGATAGAATATAGTTAACATATTATTGGAAGACAGACGGAGTATTAGTTAAACTAAAGAGCATAACTGTATACTCATACAAGCTATATCTAGTCTTAAATGCTGTCTTCCACTCATCTCTACCTGCTATTCTTAGCAAGTTAAATTTAAGTTTTAAGTCGAGTTTAGAGAAAACCTGTGAAGTGCCAACTTGTTCTATAAGAGTGGTCATGAGTAGCAAGGGATACTTATCTTTTTTAGTAATGGCATTAAAGCCTCTATAGTCCACGACTATTCGAAACTTACCATTAGGTTGTTTGGCGAAGAAAATAGGAGCACCAGCACTACTTTTGTTTGGTCTAATCTTACCAGTTCAGAGTATCTCATCAAGGTATTCTGTGAGAAGCTCTAGTTCATCAGAGAAGAAGGGGTACAGCTTTCTTGATGGCAGACTTTTTCCTTCTTCTAACTCAATTGTCATATCCTGTGGACTATGAGAGGGAAGGGCAGAGTACATCTCCTTTCTAAAGATTTTTGTAAATTCCCTGTACTGAGGTGGCAACCGATCAGTAAGTTCCTCTAGGTTCTTACTTGCAGTTATTTTTATAACCTTGCGAACATTCCCATTAGTGAACTTCTAATAATCCTATTCCTTAATCTTAATAAGTCTGATATACTGAGTCTCTGCAAGTACTTTGTCAAAGTCAGCGAAATTGGTAACCTTCTCAATCTCCAATGCCCTCTTAAGCTTATGCCCATTATGAGTGGTGACCCATAGCTTATTACAATTGGTGATGATCTAATCTATCCCTAAAATGAGTAGAAGATCTGGTTCGAGGCATGCAACCTTAGTTACCAGGTCAAGAGTTTTGTTTCGCCCTGATCTTATATCAAGGACTTCCATCTGCACATTCCGGACCTGTACTATACCAGACCTCTTGAGAATTGAGCCGTCGGCGTTCTGTAATCTCATTCTTTTCTCCCTCTTTACCTAAGGCAACATCATCTATTCAACAAAATCATAATTGAAAATCGTAGCTTCCATACCAGTATCAACCAAAGTATTAATGGAAAGTTCCCTTTTTATTCCTCCGTATAACTAAGATAACTTAATAGAAATAAGGAACTTTAACCTATCAGACTTTAATACCTTTGTACCTGATTTTCCTGCCAAAGAGAGATCTGTTATTCTATCCAATAAAATATCCGGTACTGCAACCTTTCGTAGTCTTTTTTGGAGTTTGCCAATAAGAGGAGCCACCTCCTTATCAGCTTTTCTTTTTATCCCTATTTTTGGGTTTTTATTTAATAAAGAAGAAAAAGCAGAGGAAGACAAATTGTGAGAAACAGAACTAATAAAAGTGAGGTCAATATCCATAGGTTCCCTAATATATTCCTCCTTCTAATTAGAAATAGAGATACCCTTCTTCACAATACAAATGGAAAACTAATCCTATGAGACCATCCGACCCAATGTACTAGATAGCCCATATCCCTAATAGTCTGAGTTCTCTCTATAATCTAACTCATTTTCACTAATTATCTGACCAAAAGAAATTTCAAGTAGCTCTACCAGAGCTGCCACTATTGCCACCTTCTTAACTTCCTCCTTGGCTTTACCCTTTCCCTTAGACTCTATCATTGGTTTCCATCCAACTGTGCAGTCACTAATCATATGGTTTTTATCCCTATACTTGATATACTACATGTCCTTCTTTCGAGCCTGGCGCATTGCATGAGTAACTGCATCTTGGCTAAGCTCTTTTTCCTTTTTTGAGGAGATGTTGGACTTAAGTTTGGATTTGACATCAGGCTTGGTTTTCACCTTCTGCTTTGGCTTTGAGATTCAGTCCTTGAGGCTCTCGAGCTTCTTCTTATTATTCTTGGGGGCTGGGGCTGCCTCCTTCTTTATACCAGCAGCCTGTTCTTTTTGATGGAACTGGCTTTGTGCATATGCCTCCCTTATCTTCTCATACTCAACCTAAGACCTAGTATTGGTAATAGCCTAGAAGCACATCTCTGTACTAGCAGATACTTTATTGAGAATATCCTTATCAGTATTGACTCGGATCATGTGAGCTCTAGTCTCTGGTTGGATAGTAGTGATTAGGTACTTCCAGAACTGTTCTTGTGGTAGTTCTGCTACTAACTGATGAACCCTGACCCTGGTAATGAAATCTTTCATTACTTTACCTTTGTTCTAGTACTCCTTCTGAAGAGAGACCTTCGTATTATATTATTTGTGCTGGTTCTAGTGAGTATTAATGAATTCTCACTTGAAAATATTAAATATGTCCTATTCGACCCATCTAGAATTAGCATTTGGTGTTCGTTTATAGTGGTTGGTATAATACTAGGTACTTGCTCTACTTGTTAATAGATCTGCTATAAACAGGATCTTTTCACTATAAGTAGAATATGTCAGTAGTATGTATTCGAATGTATAGTCTACCTTCATCAAAAATTCTTTCAACTTGCTTAAAGTTCTATCAAACTTCAGAGGTAGAGGGAGGTTTTAAGGTTCTTGCTTTTTAGAAAGAACTTTGGTCTTCTTAGCTAGAGAAGGAGGAGATGGTGGAGGTAAAGATAGTAGTAGTGGGGGTACGAGACCACCCACTATACCAGTATAGATATCTTAGATAAAGCTATCAGTATAGATCAATTGAGTGTATTTAGTAGGGTTTAGTTAGTTGATTGATTGCTCTTGGAGGTCCTTGAGCTTGCATTTATTAGTTTGAATCAGACAGGAAAGAGCCTCAACTGATTCTTTATTTGTCTCATAGCTTTGAATGTAATTGTCTTACTCTTACTTGATCGCCTTCTATATCCAATCATTCACCTTACTCACATCGGCTTTAATCGTATCGAACTTAATTTTAGCCGCATCGATAATCACACCTGTGTCCTGTATGAGTTTGTTGGTCAGTGACTCCTACTGCTTTTCTAATACCTCACTAATAGATATAGTTAATCATTGGAGTACATCCTATTGTCCTTCCGTCTGGCCCTTAAAAGCTGCTACTTTCTCATTTACTTGCTGTCATAGTAACTTAAGATCCTCATATATAGCTTTTATACTATCAAAAACTACTTTGTGAGCCTCCTATGATTCGACTAATAAACGTGCTTATGCTTGTAGACCTCTAGTGACGTCGGCTAGTTCAGCTCGTTGGTGGTCAAATTCGGTCGCTCCATCTCGAATAATATGAGCCAATAGTTGGTCGTATTGTTCTTGGCTAATTATGGGATTTGTAGCTTTTATGGGACATAGTGGTGGACGTTGTGGTCATTACAAAGAGGTATTACTACCTGCTCGATAAGTTGATCATTAGGTTGGTTTCCATCGACATAATAGACCTAGCAAAAACCCTTGCAGGTATAATGTTAGTTCAGTTGGAGAATATTGGGGCTGCTGCCTAGAAGATTCTATTCCTCGAGATAGGATATCTTCCATAGATATGTCTTGAAATTCATTTTCCATATTGGTCACTGATTGCAGAAGGTTGTCTGGATGTTGTATGATAGCACGTGGTATGATATCTGGGAGTATAAAAGACTGGTAGGGCTGGCGAGGCCCTTTTAGTATCTAGGAGTTAGACATAGTTTATTCGAGTATACTGGTGATAAATAAGACAAGAATTACTTGTCTACAAAGTAATATTATAGAGATCCTATTAACCCTTATAGCGCTCTTGTGACTAGAAAAATAGGACGGCCGTACTTCTACTGCTATAATGATATTTATTCCAAAAAACAGAATAATATCCTATAGTAGAAATTTTAATCTATTTTAGTCCTTCTCAATAGATCTTATTTCGCAATACAAAATAAATCTTTTCGTCGATTGGGAATAAAGTAAACTAGACTTAGAACTTTGTAGGCTTCGTGTACTTGAGGTGCTCTTGCTTTCAAATACTCTTAATAGTAGAATTAGATTCAACTAAGAACTACTCTCACTATTTATAATACGCTGTTATGGTAGATATTCTTTGATAAAATATTTTAGGGGATGCACACTTACCCGTTACTCTTCAGAATTTCTTCCTAGGTATTATGCCATCCACACCTTTGTTAATGCAGTCGTAATCTGCACTTATTGTTATAAGTTACTAGCCCAAACGTAGATAAGATTCCTATGCCTGTAGGTTTTATATACTTCACTTAAGCCAGCTTATTCCATTAAAGAATACTTAGCCGAGATAACTAGTTTCTACTTCCGATATAACACCAATACCCAATACTGTCGAATAAATACTCAACAGTATAATAGAGTTATCTTATTTAAGCTTGCAGTAGTATTTTCTTAATAGTGTCTAGTGTCCATTGAAAATAATTTTCAACTGCTCATAACTCTATTAATAAAGATACATAGATCACAAATAGATTATCATTGGATAGGCATCAATGCGTAGAAGTTCATAGAATCTTAATTCATCTCGATGTCTATATTATTTATAGAGTTGTTATCAGTAATATATAAACTTCTTCGTAGATTTAATTTAACCTTATTAAAGGTCTTATAACTCTATAGGTATTACTCCGATCATAAGGTGGATTGCGGAAATGGAATCAGGATGCTGAATAGGCCTAGATATAACTTTGAAATATTAAATTCAAAGAACTTTATATTTTAACTGTATCTTTGGCCTTGGCTTAAGATACACTCCCTTATAATATCACTGGATACACTTTGGTCTAAAGTACGCCCTCGTGGCTTCATGATTTTATTTATTTTTACCGACTTATTTTCCTAAAGTTTAGGGTAATAACTTCAGTTTAGGGTAATGCTAAGACTTCAAGGTAATAGCTAGTAGATATATATATAGTCAGTATATTGATCTAGGTGTAACTATTAAACCATTGATCGGATACTTATGAAACTTAAACTATAGCTCTCTCAAGGGTCTATGGGCGTCCCATAAGTGTCTTTAACCATCTATGATAGTTATATACTACTCCAGGGTTCATACCTATTGCATATACTTATTTTTTATAGATAAGTATTAGAAAACCTTGCACTACACTACTATAAGTATATCTAGAGTCCATGTGGATATCCAAGGTCGTTCTATAGGAGCTCAAGTACTTATAGTAGAGCTGGATGTCACCCTGTGACAGGCCTCAACCGAATCAAATAACCTTAAGGTAGCTAAGATAATTAAAACCTTGGACATAATAAGAGAGGTAATGAAGGAGAATATGAAGGTAGTATAGGCCCAAACATATAAATACTATAATCTTAAGGTAGCAGAGAAGATATTAATATTCAAAGTAGAAGACTAGATTATAGTTAATACTAAGAATATTAAAACTAAGTGTCGAACCAAAAAGCTTAACTACAAGGTTTAAAAGAAGTTTAAAATTAAATGACTTATTAGTACTTATACTTATAAGTTAGAACTTCCTTTGAATATAAGTAAAACCTACCTTATCTTCAACATTAGTCTATTGAAACCCTACTACTTTAATATGATTGCTAGCAGACATTTACCAACACTATTTCCTATCAATCTCTAAGAATTAGAGTACTAGACAAAGAAGGTTAGGATAAATAAGCTTCAGAAAGGAAAAATAATGTACTTGGTTTTCTAGAAGAGTTATAGTCCTAATAATAACATATGGAAACCATATAAGAATTAAAAGGATGGAGGTTCTGAAATTGTTTAGAAATTCTATTTAAATAATCCTCTTAAGCCATAAGAGCTTGATATTATCTTGTGAGGATTTTTCTTATTTTTTTATTAAGCTTTAGATTTTTTGAATTATCTTTCATATATTTATTTAGTTTCTTACCTATATTTCTTATACTATTTCTATTCTAAAAGTGCAATAAGACGTACGTAGCTATATTTCAGCAATTATATATGAGGATTAGTCCTTAAACTCCATCTATACTTATTAGTAGTAATACTAATATTATTTACATAATCAATTAGATTCTTATAGACAAGAACCTTAAGGAAGGAGGCACTATTATAGGATGATATCCAGCCCTACTATAGGTACTTGAGCTATTATAGAACGACTTTAGATATCTATATGGACTCTAAATATACTTATAATAGTATGGTACAAATATTTTTAATACTAGTTTATAAGAGATAAGTGTCACGAGGTGATATCCAGCCCTACCATAGGTACTTGAGCTCTCATAGAATGACAGTAGATATCTATATGGACTCTAGGTATACTTATAGCAGTATGGTATAAGCATTTCTAATACTTATCTATAAGAGATAAGTATATGAAACAGTTATGACTCTCAGAGAAGTATATAACTATTATAGATAGTTAAGACCCTTATAGCACGTCTATAGACCCTTGAAGGAGCTATGGTTTAAATTTCATAAGTATCAGATTAATGGTTCAATAGTTACATTTAGATCAATATACTGACTATATGCATATATACTAGCTATACTAGCTATTACCCTGAAGTCTTAGTGTTACCCTAAACTGAAGTTATTACCCTGAACTTTAGAAAAATAACTTAGTAAAAATAAATAAAATAATGAAGCCATGAAGATATACTTTAGACCAAAGTGTATCTGGTGATATTAAAAGGAAGTGTACTCTGAACTAAGATCAAAAATATGGTTAAAATATAAAGTTCTCCAAATTTAATACTTCCAAGTTGTATCTAGACCTATTGTTCTCTCTGATTCTATTTCTGCAATCTATCTTATAATCAGAGTAATACTCATAGAGTTATAAGACCTTCAGTAAGGTTAATTAAATCCATAAGAAAGTTTATCTATTACTGATAACAACTTCACAAATAATATAGGCATTGAGATAAATTAAGATTTTATAATCTTCGATACATTAACGCCTATCCAATAATAATCTATTTGTGACTTATAAGTGTTTATTAATAGAGTTATAAGTAGTTGAAAATTATTTTCAATAGATACTAGACCCTATTAAGAAAATACTACTGCAGGCTTAAATAAGATAACTCTATAATACTATTGGATATTTATTCTATAGTATCGGGGATTGGTGTTATATCAGAAGTAGAAATTAGTTCTATTGGCTAAGTATTTTTTAATGGAATAAATCTGCTTAAGCAAGGTATATAAAATATATAAATATAGAAATCTTCTCTACGTTTGAGCTAGTAACCTATAATAATAAATACAGATTATAATTGCATTAACAATAGTATAGATAGTATAATACTTAGAAAGAAATTCTAAAGAGTGATGAGTAGGTGCACATCCTCCAAAATATTTATTAAAAAATATCTACTATCACTATGTATTATAAATGGTGAAAGTAGTTTTCAGTTAAATTTAATTCTACTATCAAGAGTATTCGAAAGTAAGAGTACCTTGAATATACAAAGCCTACAAAGTTCTAAGTCTAGTGAAACTTTATATCTAATTGACATAGGATTTATTTTGTATTGTGAAATAAGCTCTATTGAGAGAGACTAAAGCGGAATTGAACTTTACTGCTATAGGATTATATTCTGTATTGTAGAATAGATATCGTTATAGTAGCATAAGTACGGCCATCCTATTTTCTAGTTACAAAAGTACTATAAGAGTTAATAAGGCCCCTATAATATTACTTTATAGATAAGTAATTCTTGTCTTATTTATTACCAGTATACTCGAATAAACTATATTTAACTCCCAGATACCAAGAGGGCCTCGCTAGTCCTACCAATCCCTTATACTCCTAGATAACATACCCCATACTATTATACAATATCTATATAACCTTCCACAATCGACAACTAATACAGAAAATAAATTTCAAGATATATCTATAGAAGATATTCTATCTCGAGGAATAGAATCTTCTAGGCAGCAGCTCCAATACTCTCTAGATAAACTGATATCATACCCGCAAGAGTATTTGCTAGGTCTTTTATATCAATAGGAACTAACCTAATGATCAACTTATTAAACAAGTAGTAATCCCTCCTTATAATAGTCACAATATCTATTACTACACCTTACTCGAGCTATATATTCTATAATAAGTCAAAAACAATACGACTAATTACTGGGTTATATTATTCGAGATAGAGTCATTAAGTTCGACTACTAATGAGCTGAACTAGCAGACCTCACTAGGGGTCTATAAGCATAAGCATATTTCTTAGTTGAATCATAGGAGGGTCATAAAGTAGTTTTTGATAGCACAAAAGCTATATATGAAGACTTTAAGTTACTACGACAGCAGGTAATAGAGGAAGTAGCTGCCTTTAAAAGTGAGATAGAAGGACAATAGGATCCAGTTCAATAACTGACTATATCTATTAGTGAGATATTGGAGAAGCAGTAGAAAGTACTAGCTAATGAGCTTATATAGGATAGAGGAGCTATTATCGATGCAGCAAAAACTAAGTTTGATACTATCAAGGTGGATATAGGTAAAGTTAGTGATTTGATATAGAAGATAATTAAACAGGAATAGGATAATTATATTCAAAGTTGTGAGACGAATTGGTAATCTGTAGAAGTATTATCCTGATTAATTCAAACTCATAAATATAAGCTCAAAGACTTATAAGAGCTACTACTCGATTAACTAAACTCTACCAAATATACTTAATCAATCAATACTAATAGTTTTATTCATGATGTTTACAATGACCTAGTAGGTAGTCTCATACCTCCACTACCACTACTTCCACTACCATCATATCCACCTTCATAAGTTCAAAAGATGAAGGTTCTTTCTGAGAAGAAAGAACTCCAAAACCTATCTCTACTTCTAAAGTTCGATGGCACTGTGAGTAAACTCAAAGAATTTCTAATGAAAGTAGATCATACCTTTGAATGCATACTACTGATATACTCTACTCATAGTAAAAAAATCCTATTTATAGTAGACCTACTTACAAAAGGAGCTAGCATCTTGTATTACACCAACTAAGATAAGCGAATACCAGACCCTAACTCTAGATAGATAGAATAGGACACATTTAATATTTTTAAGTGAGAATTTATTAATGCTCATTAGAATCCACATAAGCAGTGGGATACAAAGGTTTCTCTTAAGAAAGAGTTCTAGAAGAAGGGCAAAGCTAGGAAGGACTTTATTGCCCAAGTCAGAGTTTATCAATTGGTAGCCGAGCTATTATGAAAATAGTTTTGGGAGTACTTGATTGAGGTTATTCAACCTGAAACTAGAACTTATATAGTTCGAGTCAGTAATAATAAGGATATTCTCGATAAAGTGCCAGCTAGTATAGAAATATACTTCTAAGCAATTGCAAATATTGGGTCTCAGGTAGAGTACAAAAAAGTAAGGGAGATATATATACAGAGCCAGTTTTAACAAAAAGAACAGGCTGCTAGTACGAAAAAGGAGGTATTCCCCACTCCTAAGACTATAAAGAAGAAGTCCGAGAACCTCAAGGACCGAATCCCTAAGCTGAAGTAGAAGATAGAAACCAAGCGTGATGCTAAATCCAAAGCCAAATCCAATACTTCCTCAAAGAAAGACAAAGAGCCTGGCTAAGATATAGTTATCTACACTATAAGGCAGGCTCAGAAAAAGAATATATAGTGCATTAAGTATAAAAATAAAAACTACATGATAGGTGACTACACAGTTAGATAGAAACCCTTGACAGAGTCAAAAGAAAAGGGTAAGGCTAAGGAGAAAGTAAAGAAGATGGCAATAGTAGCAGCTTTAGTAGAGCTACTTGAAGTTTCTTTTAAGTAGATAATCAATAATGATGAGTTGGACTATAGGGAAAATTTAGACTATTAAGGATGCGGGCTATCTAGTATGTTGGGTTAGATAGTCTTATAAGATTGGTTTTCCATTTGTATTATAAAGAAGGGTATCTCTGTTAGTAGTTGGAAGGAGAAATATGTTAGGGAATCTATAGATATTGACCCCACTTTTATTAGTTTTATTTCTTATAATTTGTCTTCTTCTACTTTTTTTTCTTTACAAAATATAAAAAAAGGGATAAAAAGAAAAGCTAATAATAAGGTAGCTCCTCTTATCAGGGAATTCCAAAAAAGACTATGAAAGGTAGTAGTGCTAGATATTTCATTGAAGGGAATTAAAGATCTCTCTTTGGCAGGAAAATTAGGTATAAAGGTATTGAAATCAGATAGGCTAAAGTTTCTTATCTTTGTTAAGTTATCTTAGATATATAGAGGAATAAAAAGGGAACTTTCTATTAATACTTTAGTTGATACTGGCATGGAAGCTATAATTTTCGATTCTGATTTCATTAAACAGATAATGCTGCCTTGAGTAAAGAGGGAGAAAAGACTGAGATTAGAGAGAACTGACAGCTCAATTCACAAGAGGTCTAGTATAGTGCAGGTCTAGAACCTGCAGATGGAAGTCCTTAATACAAAATCAAGGCAAAACAAAACTCTTGACCTAGAAACTAAGGTTGTATGCCTCAAACTAGATCTTCTACTCATTTTGGAGATAGATTAGATTATCACCAATTATAATATACTATGAGTCACTACTCCTTATAGGCTCGAGCTTAAGAGGGCATTGGAGATCGAGGAGGTTACAAATTTTGCTAACTTTAATGAAGTACTTGCAGAGACTTAGTATATCGGACTTATTGAGATTAAGGAATAGAATTATAAGAAGTTCACTAATAGGGACATTCGCC
>WHUY01000255.1:0-24497 GCA_015179035.1 Tirmania nivea
ACTATATTAGTAATTCTAGTCTGCAATCCTAGCTTCTACGCGTCTTATCTTGAGGAATAGTTGAAGTACGTTAGTATTAATATATTTGTTATTGGGGGATTCAGTTATAATACAATCTTATTCTTATTAAATAAGAGCTCAAATTTCATCTCTTGTCTAAGATCCTTGTTTTCCTCTTTTAGTACATCGTTTTTTGAAAGTGTCTTTTAGACTTCCTCTAACCTAGAAATCCTGAAGGATTTCAGTTGTAATATCTTTAGTATTTACTTAGGAATCATGTTCTGGAGTATATCCTAACCATCTGACCTTGTATTAATATTCACCAGATCATAGTGCTATTTTAAATTCTAATACCTTTTCAACTTCATATCAATTATCATTAATTGGTCCCGGTTCTAGAAATCATCTATTAGGGAACTGAGTATGATCGTTTTGATAATATAGTTTGAGTTTTAAAATATGAAAGGTATCATATATGAGATTAAGTTTAGGTTGAGGGGATAAGTCCAGACTATAATTATTTCGAGCATGCCAATTAGCAGATATGATCAAGAAAAGGCCTAGCTATCGAGGTTTTAACTTAAGTGAAATATTTAGTATATTTATATTTTCCAAGGATAATATGACCTATTGTCTAACTGTGAACTTAACTGTCTTATGATGTTTGTTGGCTTGTGTCGCTTGTATCTTCTTGGCATTATAGAGTGTCTATGAAGTATTGTTGTGACATTTATTTGCTGGTGCAAATGTATTGATAGGATAAGGTAGCAGGGAGGCTCCTTAGTATACACTAATTCCTAGTAAAGTTATGAAAGGACTACTTTTTCTAGTACTATTATATCTAGAGTTCAACTTTAATTAAATCTCTAGTAATTTATATAGCTAACCAGATCCTTCGACTTTATACGATCTTGCTACTTACAAGATTTCCTTATTCACAATCATAGATGATCCGTCTATATGAGGGTGATATATAGTAGATAGTTCCAATTTGATTCTATTCTTCTTAGCCTAATCCTAGAAGTGTAATAACATGAAAAGAGTATCGCAATCAAAAACAATATATAAAGAATATCCCATAATTAAGACTACATGAATATGAAAAGAAGTGGTATATTATTCCGTTGTGAAATTGTTAGGAATAGAGATAAGAAACTTAAATCCTGATTGTCTATCAACAATTATCTAAAAGCATGAAATACAGATAATATATTCTTCATTAGCTGGAATATTCAGATACAAAAGAGAACATTTGATAAAAATAGGAGCTAACTTAAAGAAATCTATCGAAATATCCGACCATGGTCTTTCTAGTACATGTAAAGGAGTGATAAGTCTGAAAGGTAGTTTGTTGGAATACTTTGTCCTTTGACAAATATTACAACTTCTAATGTACTCCTTAACCGACTCAGAGAAGGACTGGTATTAGTATCAGTTAGTAAGATATTTCATAGTTTTCTCAATTTCACTATGAGCTATTACTTTATGTGCTTTATTGATTACTAGCTCGAGATAGTTCTCACCTTCAATATTGAAAGTACTGGATAAGACTAATCTTCATTGTCTATATATATTCCTAACATACAAGAATCCATCTTTAATCTTATAATCCTTGTACTATTTTGAGGTATCATAGTAATCCTTCCAGATGGGGCATACCTTCATATACACTTAGTATACTTCTTTTATTTCATCTCTAAGATCCAACCATTAAGTGATAAAGAAATCCTTGTTGTCTTTCCAACTATCAGTAATATGCTTATCATTGATAAGCCTATCAAGAGTTGGTTCAATTTGTTAGTTAAAATCGATAACTATAGGTTTCTTTTTTTTACAGGTAGCGGCATTGTATTCTGGTCACTTGTAGAAGTTGCAACGTCGTCTAGAGGATCGGGATGATTCAGGAATGATAGTAGGAGTTTCATTGACTACTACTCACTTCTGGGAAGAGTAGTAACTATAGCAGTCTAGAAAATATTATTATTGTTACTTCTACAAGGGATCAGTGTAGAGTTTCATAGTTGCTAGGGTACGATTAGTGCGTTTTGGTAGATTTCTCTCATGTAGTTGTTGAGTGCTTCTTCACGAGAGTTAGTGGGAGGAGGAGCAGAAACTGATTCGGCTATTTCCTTATAAAAATCTTGGACTGCGTTGAGGTTATCCAAATAGTTCTTAAGGAATTCCTTCTTTTTCTGAAGAACTAAATTCGTGAGGATACAGTTAAGGCTGCCATGTCCCAGGGTGTTGCAGATAGTGTAGATCTCAACTGCAAATACCCGATTGCACATCATATGAGAGCTGCCATATACAGGATAGTAGAAATCTTGGTATACAGACTAATGCATATGCTTATATTATTAGTAGTTAGCATAGATGAGAGTGATATCAATGGGAGTTAGTATTGATGGAGAAGTCAAGGGCTCCTTTTCTTTATCTTTAGTTGCTTCTTATTGAGCTGGCTCTTCCTTGAGTTCTTCGATATTGTTGGGCTAGTACCTATTGAATAGTTTGGTGTCGATGGATATAAGAGATTCTTTGTCGGAGGCTTCCGACTTGTAACTGAGTATTTCATACTCATAGTCATCTTCTACTTCACCTTCTGCTTCATAGTAGAGGCATGAGACGTGATGTCCAAGCTCTGCAGCTCTTCCATTATACTTGTTATAGTCATAATTGACATACTGGAAATTGATAGCTCCTTGAGAAACCATTATAGATAATGAAGCTTAGGGATATGGAGAGGAAGTTAAAGCGTTAATATAGAGATGAGGAGGAAGGTCGATACTAGTAGGAATATAATCATCTTCAGTAGTAGGTACATTAGTGTATTTATGCTTTCTTGATAAAGTGTCTACTATAAAGTTCTTCTTTCCTAATATATGCTGAATTTTGCTATCAAATTCTATGAGGACTTCTTGCCATCACCTGAGTTTCTAGCTTGCAGGTTTCTGAGTATGAAAAGTGACTAATGGTTTGTGATCTATAAGGATAGTAAACTTATAATCTCTGAGTTGCACTTCAAAAAATTTTAATGAGTTAATAATTGCCAATAATTCTTTTTGGAAGGTTGGATAGTTTAATTGAGCTAGATTAAATTTTCTGGAGTGAAAGTATGATGGTCTGATATGGGTGAGGGAGCCTTAACTAATCTATAATCCTAAACCTATATCACTAGCATCACAAATTAAATATTTGAGTTTGGTAGATGTATTATTCTAGGGTTTTAAAATATGAGCAGAATTTATAAGTTTTTTTAATTTTTCAAACACTGCATTATGCGTATCTATCCTTTCCCATTTCTTAGTCTCTCCTTATAATTCTGATAGTATGCTTATATAAGATACTAAACCAGGAATAAAATAACTAAGATAATTAATGATTCCAAGAAAACCTCGGAGGTTTTTCTTCTTCTTAGGAGTGGGAAAGGTTAATATTGTTATTCTCTTTACAGGATTAATATATAGCCCATCTAAAGCCAAAATATGATCTAAGATTTCTAGTCTATCTGTAAAGAATTGATATTTGCTTATTTTTAGAAAGAATCTTTCATCTTGTAAGCATTGTAATACTATCATAAAAGTAACAATATGCTATTCATAGGTCTTAGTAAAGATAATAACATTATCGATATAGACTATTAAATCCTTATAGAGCCTATCCTTGAATACTTCATGCATTGCTTAGACTATAGTAGCTAGTGCATTACGGTCTCCTTGTTGTATAACTCTACTTCTATAATATCCTAAGTGCATCAAGAATATAGAGTGTTTCTCTAATTGTAGATCAATTCTGATATTATGGTATCTATTCACTAGGTTTAATTTTGACCAAACGGGATTTGCCACTACTAGTTCAATTAATTTATTGATATCAGGTAGTGGTATATAGTCTAGTTCAACTATGAGATTGTGGTCTCGACAGTCGTTGATAAATCTAGCTTCTTCCGATTTGTCTCTTTTAGGGATGGAGAACATAGTGACTGTATTGGTATTATTTTCTACTTAATAGATTCATCTTGTTTTCTCATCTCTGGTAATTTTATTATGGATTTGTTGTCTGAATTAGTGGCCTGATAGTCTCTATTATGGTATCTATGTTGCTCTGAGTTTTGGTTTGATATGGTGGTTAACTTTTCTGAAAGGTGATAAGTCCTATAGAATTTCTTTTAGAAATAATTTGGGAAATTCCGTTATTGGATTAAATTACTTTTGCATAGATAAGACTATAGTTATAATATCTACTTCTATGTCAGTATCTTCCACTTCGCTAATAGTGTCCCAATCATCTAGTTCACTATAATCTGTAACTGTCTCATAAGTTACTTCTAAGTATGCAGTTCTAATTCTAGTTTTGGTGGTTCTAGAACTTTTTTATATTTTTAATAGAAAACAAGCAATATTTCCAGGCTGGATAGTAACTAGTTTCTAACCTGCAGAAATTATGGTATGAACCTTGGTAAGTGCAGGTTCTTCGAGAATCATATCCCAGTTATTGAGGTATGTTACATAGAAGGTACGTTCTTCTACATATCCTATTCAATCTAATTTGATTATATATATCTTATCAATTATTGCCTTTGATCCTTTCACAGCTATACTTAAAGATATTTTCTTAATACTCTTTATTAGTATTTTGTATAAGTATACAAATGTAGAGTTGATCAAATCTCCTCCTTTGGTTTAGAGATCTATTAATGTTAGAGCTGGTCGGTCGTTCGCTCTAACATAAACTTTATTATAGTTAATTGGTTGTATTAACAGAGGTCATTCCTTGATTTTATCTTTGTTGACTTTCAATGCAACGGTTGTAGCAAGATCTTGTACTACAGTTCATAAAGGTACCTTGTTCTGTCACTTTCTACAATCCTTATAAGAATATTCGAGATTCCAGTACCATAGATATTTCTTATTTTTTATTAATTGCATCCTTGTCTTATTGTCCAATTTTTTTATGATAGTATCTTAATCAGATTCCTTTTATTTGTCGTACCTAGTTTGGAAGGAGGGTTTATTGCTATTGCTATAGTTTGATCCATATCAATTATGGTCTCTTCATTGATTTTAGTCTTGATTAGTTAACTTTCGATTTTATCGGCGAGGTCTAGTTAGTATGTATGGTAGAGCAATTTCTTTCTTTGACACTTTATATAATTCTGCTTGATGTACGAGTTGGTCATATGTCCATTCATCTTTAATTAAGGGAATTAATGTTGTAGATATATATGCAGGTAGGTGATTAAGAAGCTTCCTTCTTTTGACTTCTTCTGATATTAATTGTTTACCCTTAGTATCAATCAATTTAATCTGTATTTTGGTAAGCCAGGTAGTGAATTGTTTGATGTCCATATGTCGTCCATCCTTATAAGGTGTGGCAGTTTCCCATTACTTCCATATAATATCTTTGCTGGTGGATAGTATCAAAAAATCTCTAAGTACTATTATAAAGCCAAAAAATTTCGCCTTCTTCTCTTTATCTCTCAGATATTGATTATAGGTTATAAGTACTCTTCCTTGAAGTAGAAATACTAGAATTTCTAATGCTTACGTCTTCTCTAAATTAATTCCTTTTATCTTCAACTAGCATTAGACTGCTATAGTCTAAGAGTCAAAATATTATGAGTCTCGCCATTTTTTGTCAGTATTGTTGAGTTTCTCTGATGAATTAATTTTGATTCCTTTTATTTTCTTGGGTGAAGTGAGGTCATTTGCTAAAATTATTCCAGTAGTAGATTTCTATTATTGATGTTCTACCGATTTTCCTTATTGATTCTTTTTGGGTTTGAGTATACTAGCTATTGAGAAGATGCTATCATCTGAGTCAGAGCTATTGCTTAGGTTATTATCGTCTAGTCCGCCTTATGTTCTAAATTGTTATTGTTGTTGTTGACCAATATTCTCATTTTCTTTGCTATTGCTATTATTATCTTCATCTTCTTTATCGTCATCTAGTTCCTGTATTTCGTCTGGAGGAGGTAGAAGAGTTTTGGAACTTCCTACTTCTTGTGCTGACACAGTATTCTTCTAAGTAGACTCTTTATCTTTGCCTTTATCCTTCATTGGAGTTCGAGCAAATGTGTCGAGTAATCCTAGGATTGGC
Source organism: Tirmania nivea (assembly GCA_015179035.1). Lineage (NCBI taxonomy): Eukaryota > Fungi > Ascomycota > Pezizomycetes > Pezizales > Pezizaceae > Tirmania > Tirmania nivea. The sequence continues at coordinate 6,097 of WHUY01000255.1, forward strand.
TTAAACTAATCTTCTGCTGAAATAGGAATTTCTTCCAAGTGAGTACCACTTAGTATAAAGGCTATTAATTTATCTCAATTTTTTATAAGCCAATGCTTCTATTTCAAAAGTCCTACTAATGCTTTTCTTAATTCCTCTTTAAGAAATACTCTTAATTCCAAATCCTTTTCTTTAAATAGATATGGTGTTTACTATAGATAGTATTTTACTATAGCTTCTATTAAGAGTCTAATATCTGCAGAATAATATTTCTATGTTACTTAAAGGATTTGTGCGTATTTCAAAATTTCATATATATAGGATATATATTTATCAAAAAATGTTTTCATTACTTGGGAAAGAACCATTTTAAATATAATTTTATACTCTGATGGATAATCAGACGTATGTTTCAGAATTATTTTTTCTTTATAACTTGGATCTATTACTCCTTCCGTAGTAGGATCGATGATTCTAGTCTTTTTAGGAGTGCATTTGACTAATTCTTGAATTTCTTTGGGTAGCATAGTCAAATATCTTGACCTCTTAGTCCATTTTCCAGCTGTAGATACCATTCTGTCTGATGCTGATTCTTGTTTTAGGTACGCTTTGATGTTGATTATTACTCTACAACCTATTAGTTTAGATCGATAGATTTGATCTTTAAGTTACTTTTCCACTTTAGCGCCTTATTGTTTTAGTGGTATTATTGAAAAAGATTTGTTGGATATCTACTTGACTGAGGATAATATTGGCTCGGTTGATGGTGATGATGGTATGGTAGCTTGGTAGAGTCTGAATATATTTTATGGATCTGATTCGTCTCCTACTTCTAAGTTGTCTGACAAGAGTGTTTCATTTTTTAATTATAATATTAAAATAGATATTGAGGATATTGAGACTTTCGTTGAGATATTGTCTGGTATAGAGGAGGCAGTTCATGAGCTATAGGATGATGATCATTTCCTTATTATGCTGATTCTTCCTGGGACCTATAGTACTAGTTTTTCAATGATGTACTATATTTTTCATTTCTAGTGTGGTATTTTGCATTGCTAAGAATACAAGTGGATTTATCGAGAGTACTGGGAAAAGTAACAAGAACGGTGGTGAGATATTTTTATATGAGGAACCACTGCCTATTAGAGCTCTACTTAGCTTGCTTCTAAGTCTTGTACTTATACTGCAGTTTGAGTCTCTGATGTCTCATTAGTTGTTGTTGTAGCTAACTGAATTTATGACGTCATTATTATATTCGAGATGTGTTATACTAAAAAGTGTAAAAACGTATCGTCAAGATTAATCAGGCCTTAAGATGAGAGGTTTTGAGTAGTAGAGATTAACTTTAGATGTTAAAAAAAATGTAATAAATAATACTAGATAGTAGTCATTCAATACTATTTATACAATCTATATCTGCTAGAATGGATATATGTATATACCAATTCTACTAAGGGATTGCCTTAGAAGGGTAGTTGTGAAGTGGGGAGTTCTGTTAGGAATATTAATTAACAGGTGTAATCTCTACTTAGATCGTTTACTAACTAACTGATCTGTAGTCAGTTGTTGTCTGTCTAAGTAGTCTGAGGAGGAGATTCTAGAGGAGAATTCATACTCCTTTTATATTTATTTAACAACCTATTTAATAGTTCAGAATACATAGAATACGGCACTTGCCATGGAGTAGTACTACATAAGTTATAGAAAATATAAGTTATAGGAAATATATGAATCATAGGAAATATATGAGTCATAGGAAATACATGAGTCATAGAAATAGGGCTATATTGGGGCTATGCTACATCCTCAAGGGTATACATAAGACGGCCAATTCTACTAAATAACTAACTACCAGATTTGGCAGTTATAGAATTATAACAGATATAGAAAATATAAGATAATAAAATAATAAGAAATAATATCTCTCATTATACCTAGATAGTCTTACAAGGATTGTAAGAAGTGATAGAACAAGATACCCTTATGAACCATAGTACAGAATCTCACTACAACTACTATATTAAAAGTTAACAAGTATAAAATTAAGGAATAACCCTTATCGATAAAACCAATTGACTATAATAAGGTTTATATTAGAGCAAATGATCGACTAGCTCTGGCATTAATAGATCTCTAAAGCAACAGAGGAAATTTAATCAACTCTGCATTTGTATACTTGTATAAAATACCAATAAAGAGTATTGAGAAAATATTTTTAAGTACAGCCATAAAAGAATCTAAAGTAATAATTGATAAGATATGTATAATCAAATTAAATTGGATAGGATATATAGAAGAATGTACCTTCTATATAATATACCTCAATAACTGGGATATAATTATTGAGGAACTTGTACTTACTAAGGTTCATACTATAATCCCTATAGGTCAGGAACTAGTTACTATTCTGCTAAAGAATATTGTTTATTTTCCGTTAAAAATATAGAAAAGTTCTAGAACCACTAAAAGTGGAATTAGAACTCTATACTTAAAAGTAACTTATAAGACAGTTATAGATTATAGTGAACTAGACAACTAGGATACTATTAGTGATACGGAAGATACTGATATAGAAGTAGATATTATAACTGCAGTTTTATCTATGTAAAAACAATTTAATCTAATAATAGAATTTCCCAAATTATTTCCAAAAGAAATTCTACGAGACTTACTACCTTTCAGAAAAGTCAACCACTACATCAAACCAAAATCCAGAGCAACATAAATACTATAATGGAGACTATTAGGCTACTAATTCAGACAATAAATCTATGACAAAATTACTAGAGACAAAAAGATAAGATAAATCTACCAAGTAGAAAATAATACTAATGTAGTTACTATGTTCAGCATCCCCAAAAGAGATAAACTAGAAGAAGCCAGATTTGTGAACGACTATTAAGATCATAATCTCGTAGTTGAACCAGATTATATACTACTATCTAATATCAATGAAATAATTGAACTAGTAGCAGCAAATCCCATTTGGTCAAAATTAGACCTAGCGGATAGCTACTATAATATCAGAATCAATCCAGAATTAGAGAAATACTCTACATTATTAACATACTTAGGATATTATAGAAGTGGAGTTATATAATAAGGAGACTGTAATATACTATCTACTATGGTTTGAATAATGTATAAAGTATTCAAGGATAGGCTCTATAAGGATTTAATAGTCTATATTAATGATATTATTATCTTTACTGAGACTTATGAACAATATGTTGCTACTTTTATAATAGTATTACAATATTTATAAGATGAAGGATTCTTTCTAAAAATAAGCAAATATTAATTCTTTATAGATAGATTGGAAATTTTAGATTATATTTTGACTTCAGATAGACTCTACCTTGATCCTGTAAAGGGAATAATAATATTAACTTTTCCCACTCCTAAAAGGAAGAAAGACCTTTAAAGCTTTCTTAGAATTGTTAATTATCTTAGTTGTTTTATTCCTAACTTAGCATCTTATACAAGCATATTATCAGAATTACAAGAAGAGACTAAAAAATGAGAATGGATAGATATATATAATGCAATATTTAAAAAACTAAAAGAACGCATAAATTCTCCTCATATTTTAAAACTCTGGAATAATACATCTACCAAACCCAAATATTTAATTGGTAATACTAGTAATATAAGTTTAAAATCTTGGATTAGTCAAAGCCCCCTTACCTATATTAGACTATCATGCTTTTACTCCAGAAAATTTAATTCAGCTCAATTAAATTATCTAACCTTCCAAAAGGAATTATTGGCAATTATTAACTTATTAAAATTTTTTGAAGTGTAACTCAGAGGTCACAAATTCACTATCCTTATAGATCACAAACTATTAGTTACCTTTCACACTCAGAAACCTGTAAGCTAGAAACTCAGATAATAGCAGGAAATCCTTATAGAATTTGATTGTGAAATTCAGTATATAGTAGGAAAGAAGAATTTTATTACAGATACTTTGTCAAAAAAGCATAAATACCCTAATATTTCTACTACTAAGGATAATTATATTTCTATTAGTATTAACTCTCCTCTTTATCTTTATACTAATACCTTAACTTCTTCTTCATATTCTTAAGCTTCATTATCCAAAATAGTTTATTATAAAGCCATTAACTTCCAGTATGTTAATTGCAACTTCAACAAGTATAATAGAAGAGCTGTAGAGCTCAGATAACATTTTTCTTGCCCCTACTATAAAGCTGAAGTAGAAGTAGAAGATGACTATAAGTATGAAGTATTCAGCTATAAGTCGGAAGTCTCTGATAAAGAATCTCTTACCTCTATTAATACCGAACTATTCAATAGGTACTAGCTCAACAATGCTAAAGAATCTAAGGAAGAGCTATCTTAATAAGTAGTAACTAAAGATGAAAAAAAGGAGCTCTTAACTCCTTCATCAATACCAACTCCCATCGATATTATCCTTATTTATGCTAGCTATTAGCAATATAAGTGTATATATTGGTCTATATACTAAGATTTTTGCTATCCTAAACATGGTAGCTCTTACATGATGTATAGTCATATATTTGCAGTGGAGATCTACACTATTTGTAATACTCTAGGATATGGCAGTCTCAACTATACCCTCATATATTCAGTTTTTTAGAAGGAGAAGAAATTCCTTAAGAACTATTTAGATAACTTTAACGTAGTCTAAGATTCTTATAAGGAAATAGCTGAATCAGTTTCTGCTCCTCTCCCTACCAACTTTCATAAAGAAGTACTCAGTAACTACATAAGAGAAATCTATCACAATATACCAATCGTACCTCAATAACTATAGAACCCTACACCAACCTCTTCTGGAAGCAACATCAATAATATCTTCTAGACCACTACAGTTACTACTTGTTCCTAAAAGTGAGTACTAGTTGACAAAACTCCTATCATTATTTCTGCTAAATCATTCTAATCTTCTAGACAACATTATGACTTCTACAAACAACTAGGACACAATACCGCCACTTGTAAAAAGAAGAAACCTACGATTATCAATTTTAATCAACAAATCAAACTAACTCTCAATAGGCTTATTGATAATAAGCAAATTATAGATAGTTGGGAAGATAATAAAGATTTCTTTATCACACAATGGTTGGATCCCAGAGATTGAATAAAAGAAGTATACTAAGCATATATGAAGGTATGCCCTATTTAGAAGGATTACTATGATGCCTTAGAATAGCATAAGAATTATAAGATTAGAGATGGATTATTATATATTAGGAATATACATAGATAATAGAGATTGGTCTTGCCCAGCACTTTTAATATTGAAGGTAAGAACTATTTCGAGCTAGGAATAAATAAAGCATATAAAGTAATAGCTTATAGTGGAATTAAGAAAACTATGAAATATCTTACTAACCGATACTAATACCAGTCCTTTTCTGAATCAGTTAAGGAGTATATCAGAAGTTGCAATACTTGTCAACAGACAAAGTATTCTAACAAACTACCTTTGGGACTTGTCACTCCTTTACATATACTATAAATACTTTAGTCAGATATTTTAATAGATTTCCTTAAGTTAGTTCCTGTCTTTATCAAATATTCTCTTTTGCATCTGAATATTCCTACTAATAAAGAACATATTATCTATATTTTACGCCTTTAGATGATTGTCAATAGATAATCAGGATTTAAGTTTCTTATCCCTATTCCTGACAATTTTATAGTAGAACAATATACCACTTCTTTTGATATTTATATAGTCCCGATTATAAGATATCCTTTATATATTGTTTTTGATTGCAACAATCTTTTCATATTATTATACTTCTAGAACTTGGCTAAGAAGAATGAAATCAAATTGAAACTATCTATTACATATTACTCTTATATAGATAGACAATTTGAGATCATAAATAAGGAAATCTTACAAGTAGTAAGAGTATGTAAAGTTAAAGGATTTGACTGGCTACATAAATTGCCTGAAATTCAGTTAAAGCTAAACTCTAGATTTAATAGTACCAGAAAAAGTAGTCCCTTCACAACTTTACTAAAAATTAGCATATACCAAGGAGCCTCCCTGCTACCTTGTCCTATCAACATATTTGCACTAGCAAATAAATATTACAATAATACTTTATATGTACTCTATGATGCTAAGAAGACATAAGTGATATAAGCGAACAAATGTTATAATGCAGTTAAGTTCTCAGTTAGACAGTCGGTTATATTATTTTCGAAAAACATAAATATATCAAATATTTTATCTAAGTTAAAACCTCGATAGTTAGGCTCTTTCTTAATTATATCTGCTAATTATACTCGAAATAATTATTATTACAGGGGCTCTATTAACCCTTATAGCATTCTTGCCACTAGAAAATAGGATGACCATACTTCTACTACTACAATAATAGTTATTCTATAATACAGAATAATATCCTATAGTAGAAAGTTTAATCTACTTTAATCCTTTATGATAGATCTTATTTCAAAATACAAAATAAATCTTTTTATTGATCAAGAATGAAGAAAACTAGATATAGAACTTTGTAGACTTTATGTACTTAAGTTGTTCTTACTTTTGAATACTTTTGATAGTAGAATTGAATTCAACTAGGAAGTACTCTCACTATTTATAATATGCAGTGATAGTAGATATTTCTTTATAAAATATTTTAGGAGATATGCACTTACCTATCACTATTCAGAATTTCTTCTTAAGTATTATGCTATCTATACTTTAGTTAATGCAGTCATAATCTGTATCTATTGTCATAGGTTACTAAGCTGAACATAGAGACGATTCCTATATCTGCAGGTTTCATATACTTCACTTAAGCTGACTTATTCTATTAAAGAATACTTAGCTAAGATAACTAATTTCTACTTCTGATATAACACCAATCCCTGATACTATCGAATAAATACCTGACAGTATTGTAGAATCATCTTATTTAAGTTTGTGATAGTATTTTCTTAATAGTATCTAGTATCTATTAAAAATAATTTTCAACTGCTCATAACTCTATTAATAAAGACTCGTGGGTCACAAATAGATTATCATTAGATAGGCGCTAATACATAGAAGATCATAGAATCTTAATTCATCTCTATACCCATATTATTCATAGAGTTATTATCAGTAATAGATAAACTTCCTCATAGATTTAATTGACCTTACTAAAGGTCTTATAACTCTATGAGTATTACTCCGATAATAAAATGAATTGTGGAAATAGAATTAAGGTGAGGAATAGGCCTAGATACAACTTCGAAATATTAAATTCGGAGAACTTTATATTTTAAGTATATCTTTAGCCTTAGTTTAGAATATACTTCCTTACAATATCACCGGATCCACTTTGGTCTAAAGTATACCCTCATAGCTTCATTATTTTATTTATTTTTACCGAGTTATTTTCCTAAAGTTCAGGGTAATAACTTCAGTTCAAGGTAATACCAAGACTTTAGAGTAATAGCTAGTATAGCTAGTATATATACATATAGTTAGTGTATTAATCTAGGTGTAACTATTGAACCATTGATTGGATACTTATGAAACTTAAACCGTAGTTCCTTTAAGAGTCTATGGGCGTGCCATAAGGGTCTCAACTATCTATGATAGTTATATACTACTCCGAGGTTTAAACCTTTTTCATATACTTATCTCTTATAGATAAGTATTAGAAAAGCTTGCACCATACTGCTATGAGTGTACCTAGAGTCCATATGGATATTTAGAGTCGTTCTATAGGAGCTCAAGTACCTATAGTAGAGCTGGATGTTATTCCATGATAGTGCCTCCACCCTTGAGGTTCTTGTCTGCAAGAATAGAATTGATTATATAAATAGAATTAGTATTGCTACTAATAATTATAAATGGGGCTTGAGGACTAGTCCTCATATACAATAGTTGAAACACAGCTGCGTACGTCTTATTGTACCCCTGAGACAGTAAATGGTATAAGAAATATAGGTAAAAAACAAAAAATGCTTGAAAGATAATTCCAAAAACCTAAAGCCTAAATAGGAAAAAATGAAAAATCCTCACAAGATAACATCAGGGTCCCGTGGCTTACGAAGATTATCGAGATGGAATTTCCGAACGATTTTAGAGGTTCTATCCTTCAAGTTCTCGTATGGTTCTCATATGTTATTATTAGGACTATAACTGTAACGAGGCAGGAGGGGGCGAGGCGACCAAGGGATACACCGGGCGGGGCAAGGGGCAATGGCACAGGCAACACTCACGTAGGGTAAGCTATGCGAGGGTGGGGAAGACTGGGCGAAGGGGGCAGCAGGGGCTGCCGAGTTTCCTGGGTGAGAGACACGGCAAGGCAAGGGCAAGAAGGAGAGCCAAGAACTGTATAGGTATATACAAGACGTTGGATAGAGAGCAAAGAGGAGAGCGCGAACAAAGGAGATATATATACCAAAGGCCACTAACGGCCAAGACCGACCGCTAGGGATAAGCTTCCCGAAGACACGCTATAGATAGGCTTCCTGAAGATAATGGAAACCTAAAGCAACGCAGGTGTGACACTATCCCCCCTTTAGGCCGGAGCTCCAGCGACAAAGATAGAAGATAGGAGACAGACATAGAAACAACAATAAGGCAATAGCAACAACAATAGCAAGGCGTGACAAATACACCAACAAACACATCAACACCTCGACAACACATCGACAACACTGTCTTCAGCAATCCCCCCCCTCTCTCCTATAGCCTATAACCACCACGGCAACAACAACAACAACAACAACATCACGCTTCTGCTGGCCGGGGCTTTCGGGGATAGCGTTGATGGAACAGGGTGACCAAGTCCTGCGCGTTCTCCAAGTCTCCTGCGGGCTGCCACGTGGCTTCCTCGTCCCCCACCCATCGTACCTTGTACTGTACCCGTCCGTATTGTTTCCTCGAATCCAGTATCTCCTCCACCTCCCACTCCTCTTCCCCATCGACCACTACAGGGGGTGGTGGGGGGTACCTCTGTCCAGGTAGTGGGTCGTCTGCGGCGGGTTCGATTTCTGATACGTGGACTACCGGATGGCGTTTAATGTCTTTGGGAAACTTCAACTGATAGGCGTGGGTTCCTACGCTTGCCAATATCTCGTAGGGGCCCAGGAACTTGTAGTCTAGTTTACGGGAGGGCCGTTCCGTTCGGAAATGCCGACTGGATAGCCACACCTTGTCTCCTGGTTGGTAACGCGAAGCTGGTAGCCTCGACTCATTTGCGTACTCTGCCTGCCTAGTTTGGGCATATATCAGCTCGGCCTTCAGGGTGGAGTGAAGCTCAGCAATTTCGGTTGCGAACTCTTTAGCGGGAGCAATCTCCTTTGCCTTTCGCAAGGGTGCTAGGGAGCTGACGAATCGGGGGTGCCAGCCATAGTTTGCCATGAAAGGGGATGTCTTCAGTGACTCGGAAGAATGATTGTTAGCTGCAAACTCGCAAGTGGCTAGTAAAGATACCCAGTTATTCTGTTGGTAGTTGGTATACACCCTCAAGTATTGTTCCATAATTGCATTCATCCTCTCAGATTGGCCGTCAGTCTGTGGGTGATAAGCCGTCGATAGGTGTACTTCGATTCCCAACAGTTCGCAGAAAGTCTTCCAGAAGTCCGAGACGAATTGGGGGCCACGGTCGGAGACAATCGATAGTGGGAGGCCATGGTAGCGGAAAACGTTATTCAGGTAGAGAACGGCCAGTTCCTGAGCAGAACAGGTGTCGCGGCAAGGTATAATATGCCTCATCTTCGTCAATCGATCTACTACCATCAGGATTGCATTGAAGCCTGAATCCTCCGGCAGCCCCGTGACAAAGTCCATCGTCAGGTGTTGCCAGGGTTGGTCCGGGATCTCCAGTGGCTTCAGGGTCCCATAGGGTGCATGGCGGGTAGGCTTTGCTCTCTTACAGATATGACAGTTCCGTATGTACCTTTCCACATCCTTCCACTGGTCAACCCAGGTATATTGTCTGTTTAGCAGCTCTAACGTCTTAGCTACTCCGGGGTGGCCCGCGGCCAAGGTGTCGTGGTGTTCCCTGATTAGTCTCAATCGTAGTTTGTCGTCGGCGGGTACGTAGAGGCGGTCTAAGTGGTAAAGGAGGCCGTCTTGAGTCGTGTATTCAGCCAGGGAAATCTTCGTGTGGCGGCGCTGGTTGGTTTCTATGGCGGTGATGATATCTCCAACCAAGGCATCCTGCTCAGAAGCCAACTTTACCTGCTGCCGTAGGTTATCCTCTGGGTCGGTGTCAGCAAGGATATTGGCTGATAAATCGAGATTTTGTGGTTTTAGTACCACCTGATTCTGGTACTTCAGGCGTTCATCCCCCCCTTTTGGGAGATCTCCTGATCTCCTGGTCAATGCATCTGGCTTACCACCAGCCTTCCCGGGTCGGTACTTAATCCTGAAGTTGAATCGTGAGAGGAACTCCGACCACCTAGCCTGCCGGCGGTTCAATAGCTTGGTGGTTATGAAGTACTCTAGGTTCTTGTGGTCGGAGAGAACTTCTATTACCCCCTTCGCTGATTCCAAGTGTGGCCTCCACTCTTCGAATGCACGGATGATAGCCATCAACTCCTTGTCATAGATCTCGTAGTTGCACTCTGCCGGAGAGTGCTTCTTAGAGAAGTATGCCACTGGGTGGAGAATGCCATCACCTTCGTTATACTGGGAGAGGATACCTGCTGAGACATAGTCGGAGGCGTCAGTCTCCACAATACATTCACGATCTGGGTCGAAGTGGGCTAGGATCAGGGCAGAGCAGAAGGCTTCTTTTAGGTTTTCGAAGGCTGATTGAGCTGCTGAGTTCCACTGAAACCGCTGATCCTTTTTCGTTAGTGCTGTGAGGGGGGCCACTATCTTGGAATACCCCAGTATGAAACGTCGGTAGAAGTTCGCAAATCCTAAGAAGGCTTGTACATCTCTGAGGTTGGCCGGAGTCTCCTATTCCTGTACTGCGGCAACCTTTGCGGGGTCCATTCTAATCCCTTCCGTGGTGATAATCAAGCCTAAATACTTCACTTCCTGCACATGGAATTCACATTTCTCCGGTTTAAGGTATAGTCCCGCCTGTTCGAGTTTCTCCAGGACTTGTCGGACATGAATCTTATGTTCTGCTAGGGAGTCTGAGTAGATCAAGATGTCATCCAGATAGGCTGTACAGAATACATCAAGGAAGTCCCGCAGAGTATCGTTGATAAAGTGTTGGAAGGAGGCAGGGGCATTAGTTAGGCCGAAGGGCATAACATTATATTCGAAGTGTCCGTACCGGGTACGGAAGGCCGTTTTCCATTCTTCGCCCTCAGCTATTCGTACCAGATTGTAGGCCCCTCTCAAATCCAGCTTTGTAAACCATTTGGCCTTCGATAACCTACTCAGAGTCTCTTGGATCAGTGGCAGGGGGTATCGGTTTTTTACTGTTATCTCGTTAAGCCCACGATAGTCCACACATAGGCGAAGAGAGCCATCTGCCTTTTTCACAAAGAGAACGGGGGCGCCTGCTGGAGACGAGCTGTGTCGAATAAAGCTTTTGCTGAGGTTCTCTTCTAGATACTTCTTCAAGGTTTCCAGTTCAGTTCGGGATATCCCATAGAGAGGGCCGTAGGGAGGGGTTTTCCCTTCTGCTAACGGAATAGTATGATCATATGGCCTATGTGGGGGGAGCTTCTCTGCAGCTTTCTCTGAGAATAGGTCAATGAACTCATGGTATTCTTCTGGTATCAGGGCCTTCCATTCCTCCTTGGACCGTAGCTTATTGATGGCTAGATTGACCTCACAGATGGAGAGGGTATGAGCCTTCAACTTGTGTCGTTTGGTAAGGTAAGCGAATGCTCCTGCTCCGATGAAGCTGATATTTAGGGGTTTTGGGGGAGTCGCAGCGTCGATATCGACATGGGTTGTCTGACGTACCACTTGGGCTGGGTCATCTATCGGGGGTGGTAGCGCGCATAGCCCAGTAATGGTAGCTTTCGGGCATCCGCAGTGCTTCTGGCAGTAGCTGCTATTAAACTGTAGGGTGTATGAGCCAAAGTTGACTGACACATCATGCATTCTAAGCCAGGGGATACCCAGAACAATAGGGTATTTGAGTTTCGTGATGAAGAGTGGGAGGGTCTCGTTGTGGTCTCCAAGGGAAGCTGGAAGGCATGCGATGTCGGTGATAGCTCCAGAGGAGATAGGGCGTCCGTCTATAACATCTAAAATACGGGGTTTTTTGAGCTTTGAGGTAGGTATGGTGAATTTGCTGACAAAGGCCTGGTCAATGAAGGCGATTCCAGATGCTCCACAATCTACGAGTGCTGATGTAGCAATTGTTTTCCCATTAAACGATATAGAGATAGGTACAACAAAGTGTTCGCCAAACAGGCGGGATTCATCAACAGAAGTAGCAGAGACTGAAAAGGACGACAGAACCAAATGACCTTGAGCAGGTCCCTTGCTAGTGTCAGCGACTAGGCAAGGGACGTCTCTTTTCCCGGCTCCTCATCGGTTGCTGCATGGCTGAACTCGGATATAGCATGGATGGCTAGTGGGCGGTTTTTTCGTAAGGGGCAAGCAGCTATGAAATGGTCCCCCTTTCCGCACGCAATGCAGAGACCATTATCACGGCGGCGATCTCTTTCTGCTTGGGTGAGGCGGGGCCTGCCAGAGGACAGGTCCATGGGTGTAGACCCACCAGCCATAAACGATGGGTGTGCCGGCTTGTTAGCAGGGGCGGATGTCTGTTGAGTAGGCTTGTTGGTAGGTGTCTGTTGAGGTTGGTGCTGGTGTTGGGGGGTACGGGTGGTTGCTGGCGTGAAGGTCTTTGACCTAATGTGCAGTCTGGCTAGCTTTTGCTCCACGCGGCTGGCCTGGTCAATGAGTTCATCGAGGGTTGTCGCATCTGGGGAGCTAATTAGTGCCTGCTGAATCTCGTAGCTGAGCCCTTCCTGAAACTGGTCTAGTTTTGCCTGGTCGTTCCATAGGACTTCGGTGGCCAACCTTGAGAATTCTGCCACATACGTGGACAGATCATTGTTTCGTTGTTTTAGGGCTCGTAGAGCCCGAGTAGCGGTGCCCACCGCATCTGGGTCTCCGAAGGCTCGATCCAAGATAGTGAAGAGAGCTTGGACGCTGTCGAGGTTTATACCTGTATCCAAGACATATGGCTGGATTTGGTCGGCAGCCTTTCCTTCCAGCAGGGCAAAGACATATGACAGGCGGTGCTGAGTGGAGGGGAATCTGGCTGCGTCCCCGTTAAGCTTGAGGTTGATCGCGTTTTTCCAGGACTTGAGGCGGGTCCTGTCGCCATTGAACTTCGGGGGGGTAGGGAGACTTTCGGTCTTAGGTGCTGGGGCGGTCACTGCCGTGGGAGCTGGTGTTGGGGCTGTTGTTGGGGCGAGGGCCGCCAGAGCACGGTTGAGGCTCTGCACAGTCGTTCGCTCATGGGTGAGCGCAGTGATTGTTGCTTCGAGGTCTTCGCGGAGGGCAGTAATCTCGTCGTCGGCAGACCCCAGTCGGCGCTGTGCGCTCTGGAGGTCTGCGCCCAATTGTGCCCCCACGGCATGAGTAGCCGTGAAGATGTCAACAATTTCTCGGCGGTAGGCTATAAGTGCTGTCGGGTCGGAGGGGATTGGCATGGCTCGCCAGGTCTCAAATCTGGCGCCTGGCGGGGGGGTTTCTTGTTGGGTGGTGGTGGTCTCAGACATGGCGGCGTATCGGTTGGTCAGAATGATCCAACGTAGTGTAACGAGGCAGGAGGGGGCGAGGCGACCAAGGGATACACCGGGCGGGGCAAGGGGCAATGGCACAGGCAACACTCACGTAGGGTAAGCTATGCGAGGGTGGGGAAGACTGGGCGGAGGGGGCAGCAGGGGCTGCCGAGTTTCCTGGGTGAGAGACACGGCAAGGCAAGGGCAAGAAGGAGAGCCAAGAACTGTATAGGTATATACAAGACGTTGGATAGAGAGCAAAGAGGAGAGCGCGAACAAAGGAGATATATATACCAAAGGCCACTAACGGCCAAGACCGACCGCTAGGGATAAGCTTCCCGAAGACACGCTATAGATAGGCTTCCCGAAGATAATGGAAACCTAAAGCAACGCAGGTGTGACAATAACCCTTCTAGGAAACCAAATATATTACTTTTCTTTTCTAAAGCTTACTTGTCCTAACTCTCTTCATCTGGTACTCCAATTTTTTGAGATCGATAGGAGAGAGTATTGGCAAATGTCTGCCGGCATTTGTATTAAGGTAGTAGAGTTCTAACAAACTGATATAGAAGACGAGGTAGGTTTTGCTTTTGCTTGGAGGAAGTTCTAACTCATAAGCATAAGTATTGATGAGTCGTTTGATTCTAAACTTCCCTCGAAGCTTGTAGTTAAGCTTCTTAGTCGGGCGTCTAGTCTCAATATTTTTAGTGTTGACTATAATCCAGTCTCTTACCTTGAATATTACTTTCTTCTCTGCTATCTTAAAATTGTAGTACCTTGACATATGGGCCTATACTATCTTCATGTTCTCCCTCATTGCCTCTCTTATTACGTCTAAACTTTCGACTGTCTTAGCTGCCTTAGGGTTGTTAGATTCGGTTAAGGCCTCAGTTGGTTTCTGAAAGTTGTTTTCGGGGTATTAGCCATATGCTACATAAAAAGGAGTATATTTAGTATTAGAGTAGACAGTGTTATTATAATAGAATTCAGTGAACAGAAGTAACTCAACTTAGTCTTTCTAATCCTAATAGCAATAAGTCTGTAAATAGTGTTCTAAGATCTGCTTAATTTATTCAGTTTGTCTATCTATTTGGGGGTGATATGCTGAGGACTTATCTAACTCAACTCCTAATAACTACATGACTTCTATCTAAAATGAACTTGTGAATACTAAGTTCCTATCTGAAACAACTCTTTTTAGTAACCTACGTAGTCTCCATACCTCCTTAATAAATATCCTAGCTAACTCTTTATCTTTTCGGTTCTTTAAAGGAATGAAATATGCCATCTTAGTGAATCTATTAACAATAACCTAGATTTGATTATACTCCTTAACTGGAGGTAAATCCTAAATGAGATCTATCAAAATATATTCTCATGGTTTATAGGGAATTGGAATAAGTATAAGCTTGCTATATTTCTTATATTGTACTGTCTTGTTGTGCTGGCAAGCATCGTATATATAGACATAGTCATGTACCTAATCTTCCATATTTGGCTAATAGTAATTTCGTTTCATTAGTTCAAGGATTTTGTTAAGTCTAAAGTATTCTGTAACTTTAGTATCATGGCTCTAGAATACTATCTTTAATTTAAGTGAGTTGTTATCAAGAATATACAAACATCTTTCGTAGGTCACCATATTATCTTCTAAACTATAGTACTCAAGACTGGGATACTATCACCCAAACTTCAATGTATTCTGAATTTCTAACTACTTTTTATTTATGAGGCCAATCTCTAGGATTTCCTTTGACTAAGTTGATTCCTCTATCTGTGAGGTCTTCACTACCATAATTTGGCACGTTACTACTTTCTCCTCACTCAAACCCAGTTGAAATTGACCAAGTTTGAATATTCGAATCGTATAGTCTTGCTTCTCCCCTTCTTCTTTAAGGTCAGGATCAACCTGATAGGAAAATGTATCAGCCTTACTATTTTTGTTACCTGGGTAGTAAATGATCCTAAAATTGAACTAGCTTAGTATTCTACCCACCTAGCCTACCTTCAATTGAGGAGCTTTATGGAATTAAAGTACTTGAGGTTCTTGTAATCTGTATATACAATTATCTCCTCAGGGGTACCTATCAAAAAGTATCTTCATTCCTGAAAGTAGTTGATAATTATGACCATCTCCTTATCATGGACATCATAATTAAGCTCTACTAGAATAAAAGACTTTAAATAGTAAGTAACTGGATGCCAACGATTATCTAGTTCTTTCTGAGATAGGATAGTAGCTTTTGTCAGATTGGACATATCTGTCTCAATTATCTTTAGTCATTTGGGATAATAATAGTATAGTATTGGAGCTGTAGTAAACTTATACTTCAGTTTATTAAAGTCCTTTTGATACTGATGTGTTTAATTCCAAGGAACTCTATTGTACGTTAACATTTGAATTAAAAGAGCCAAACTACTAATATTACAGGGGCTCTATTAACCCTTATAGTACTCTTGCAACTAGAAAATAGGACGGCCGTACTTATTCTGCCATAACGATATCTATTCTGCAATACAGAATATAATCCTATAGTAGTAAAGTTCAATTCCTCTTTAGTCTCTCTTGACGGATCTTATTTCGCAATATAAAATAAATCCTATGTTAATTAGAGGTAAAGTTTCACTAGACTTAGAACTTTGTAAGCTTCGTATACTTAAAATGCTCTTACTTTAGAATACTCTTGATGGTAGAATTAGATTTAACCGAGAACTATTCTCACTATATATAATGCACAGTGATAGTAGATATTCTTTGATAAAATATTTTGAGGGATGCGCATCTACTTGTTACTCTTCGGAATTTCTTTCTAAGTATTATGTCATCTATACTTTTATTAATGCAATTGTAATCTGCTCTTATTGTTATAGGTTACTAGCCCGAATAACGAGAAGATTACTATACTTGTAGGTTTCATATACTTCGCTTAAGCTGACTTATACCATTAAAGAATACTTAGCCGAGATAACTAATTTCTACTTCTGATATAATACCAATCTCCGAAACTATTAAATAAATACTTGACAGTATTATAGAGTCATCTTATTTGATCTTACAGTAGTATTTTCTTCAAGTAGGTCACAAATAGATTATCATTAGATAGGCGCCAATATGTAGAAGATGATAGAATTATAATTCATCTCAATACTTATATTATTTATGGAGTTGTTATCAGTAATAGATAAACTTCCTTGTAGATTTAATTAACCTTGTTAAAGGTCTTATAACTTTATGAGTATTATTTCGATCATAAAATAGATTGCGGAAATGGAATCAGAGTGAAGAATAGGCCTAGATACAACTATAAAATATTAAATTTAGAGAACTTTATATTTTAAGTATATCTTTGGCCTTAGCTTAGGGTGCATTCCCTTATAATGTTACTGGATACACTTTGGTTCAAAGTATGCCCTTATGGCTTCATTATTTTATTTATTTTTACTGAGTTATTTTCCTAAAGTTCAGAGTAATAACTTCAGTTCAGGGTAATACTAAGACTTCAAGGTAACAGCTAGTATAGCTAGTATATGTGTATATAGTCAGTATATTGATCTAGGTATAACTATTGAACCATTAATCAGATACTTATGAAACTTAAACCGTAGCTCTCTCAAGGGTCTATGGGCATGCTATAAGGGTCTTATCTATCTATGATAGTTATATACTACTCTGAGGTTCATACCCGTTTCATATACTTATCTCTTATAGATAGGTATTAGAAAAGCTTGTACTATACTATTATGAGTGTACCTAGAGTCCATATGGATATCTAGAGTCGTTCTAGAGGAGCTCAGGTACCTGTAGTAAGGCTGGATATTACCTCATGACAGTGCCTCCCCCCTTAAGATTCTTGTCCGCAAGAACCTAATTGATTTTATAAATAGAATCAGTATTACTACTAACAACTATAGATAGAGCTTGAGGACTAGTCCTCATATACAACAGCTGAAACATAGCTACATACGTCTCATTACACCTCTGGAACAGATAATAGTATAAGAGATACAGGTAGGAAATAAAAATTGCATGAAAGATAATTGCAAAAACCTAAAGCCTAAATAGGAAAAAATGAAAAATCCTTACAAGATAATATCAGGGTCCTGTGGCTTACGAGGATTATCCAAGTGGAATTTCCGAACGATTTCAGAGCCTCCATCTTTCAAGTTCTTATATGGTTCCCATGTGTTGTTATCAAGACTGTAACCCTACCAGGAAACTAAGTACATTACTATTCCTTTCCAAATCTCACTTGTCCTAACCTTTTCTATCTGGTACTCTGATTCTTTGAGATCGACAGGAGGGAGTATTAGCAAACATCTATTGGCGATCGTGTTAAGGTGGTAGGGTTTCAACAAATTGATATGGAAGACGAAGTAGGTTTTGCCTATACTCGGAGGAAGTTCTAACTCATAGGCATAAGTACCAATAAGTTGTTTGATTTTGAACTTTTCTTGAAGCTTGTAGTCAAGCTTCTTAGTCGAACACTTAGTCTTAATATTTTTAGCATTGACTATAACTCAGTCTCCTACCTTAAATATTAGTTCCTTCTTTGCTACCTTGAGATTCTAGTATTTTGATATACGGGCCTACGCTGCCTTCATGTTCTCCCTTATTATCTCTCTTATTGTGTCTAGGGTTTCGACTATCTTAGCTGCCTCAGGGTTGTTAGATTCGGTTGAAGCTTCAGTTAGGTTCTAGAAGTTGTTCTTGGGATATTGGCTATCTGCTGTATAGAAGGGAGTATATTTAGTACTAG